>JASAMX010012561.1:0-14576 GCA_030248175.1 Microlaimidae sp. YZB2_3
CATAACTTTTCTTAACTGATATTAAAAAAGTAAATGTTTTGTGAAATACATAGTAAAATTAAATAAAATTTATAAAAAAAAAAAATTTATAGTACTTTTCATCTTGGTTTAGTAAAGCTATTTTACATCTGATTTAGCCCAATTTGTTTTGTGTTTGGAGAAGAAGATTCTTTCACCCTCTGGAGAAAATGCGTTGTCCAATCTTGAGATCTCCATGCAATTCTTTTTTAAAATTACAATCCTTTTATGACATTCACTGAATACCTGATATCTAATTTAGCCCAACCCTTTTTGTGGTTGGGGAGAAGGTCATTCCCCCTTAAGTAAAAAACGTTGTTCAGCATAAAAATATCCCTGTAGTTTATCTTTCATAAATTGAAAAGCTATTTAGGTAGAAAACATACTTAAAACCACAGTAAATTTTATTGGTGATCGCTTTTGTCAAAACTCAAAATAGGTGTTTAAGCTTTTTCATGACGTTTTCATTTTATAATAAAAGCAGCCTATCATTTTTTATGTTTTTAAATTTAAATATGAAAATTATATCAAATTCGAAAATTTATACAAACATTCGAACAAATAATGTTGTGAACAACATTTATAGGGTAAACCCCTTTTCAGCGTCAGCACTTATATTAATTTTAAAACAATAGCTATTTAAACATTAAAATCCCCATAAAATTTGGCAAAAAAACTGGAAATTGATTTAAGGTAGAACTTCACAGTTTTGACCACTTGGACTACAAGTCGCATATCATTATAAATATAAATTTTTGGCCCATAAAAAGTGGAGTGCTGTAAAAAGTTAAGAATCTGTGCTATCCAGTGGTTATAAAAACATCACCGAAAAGTTTGTCCAGTTCGCAACAGATGTCCATGGATTCTACCTCTGAAAACAACAATAAGGCCTTTTAAAAAAAATTAATTTGTTATTTTTGGGCGAAATTTTATAATAAATTAGGGTAATGTAGGGGGCAACTTTCAGAGGTGATTTGGGCTCAAAATGATCTCAGGATTTTTTTTAAATTGCAAAAAGACTTTTTTTACAAAAATATATAGTAAAAAAATCCTGAAGTCTTTTTTTAATCGTTTATATTAAAAAAAATGGTAAAAGCCTATATCTAACTATTTCCAAACTTTCGTTTAAAAATAGCGAATCAATTTTTTTAATTTTTGTTTAATTTTTTTAATTGACGCCGAGAAACTACATTTTGAACCATTCCTTTAAAAGTTGCTTTTAATTGAAAATCCCAGCTGACCCAGTAGCCGAGTGGTTAGTACATCGCGCTCGGATCCTGGATCCATGGGGTAAAGTAGTCGCTCAATCATATTTTTAACGCCGAAAAACTTTTTTTTATTTTTTAGCTTTTTAATTTTAAAAAAAATGTTTTATTATTTAAGATACGCTAAATAAGAAAATGAAAAAATAGAATATTTTTGGTAATAAACTTTATTAATGTTTTGTATTTTTGACATGTATTTTATTGATGTTATTTGATGATTGTGGACGATAACGTTTTTTTACAGAAAAATGAATGTCAAAAATTAAATCAGCAGGTCAAACTACGTATAGTAAGATGTAATTCAAAAAGATCTGTCGTCAAAAAAAACTGTGAAGTTCTACCTTAAACGTAATATATTTAAATCCAATATAAAAGTGGTGGCCAAAATAAACCTTCTTTATCAAAATAGTTTTATAGGCACCTTGCACTGGAACTGGGTTTATACATGAAGTATGCAATAAACATAGCGAGTCACCATATTGGATAATTACCGTATCTCCTACTTATCTTTTGTAGTATGCAGATCAACCCTCGAAAGCGCGAAATTTCGATCGGTTGATCTGCATACTACAAAAGATAAGTAGGAGATACGGTAATTATCCATTATGGTGATTTGCTATGTTTATTGCATACTTCATGTATAAACCCAGTTCCAGTGCAAGGTGCCTATAAATATTTAAACAGTTGTAATCACGACTTTTTAGAATTTTAGACCATTTTAACTTTTAAGAATTTTAGACGTTCTTTATAAACTAAAATCAAATTTAGAAGAAATAATTTATTTAATAATGTTCAGGTTTTTTGCCTTATTCTTTGTTGTATCATTACCAAAGTACGTTTTTTACACTAACTTAGTGCCGAAATTAAGTTATTTATCCTAAAATTAATCTAAACACAGTCAACTGTTTCAGATATTCAGAACATTATCCCTGCTTTAGAACATTAAATTTATTTAATACATTTTAAGAAAAGCCTAAAATAGTAAACGATAAGAATTCTTACGACAACCAGATTCTTTTCTCCAATCTCCTGTGGGCCCGAAATTTCCACATATTTTTGCATAGTTAGTCAGGATCTGACATCCAAATTCCTCACCTATGCAATAGTCTTCTTTGCAATTATTGAAATACATTTCTCTGTTTTTATAAGAATAGCAATTAGAAAAAGCGCCTAAAAACACTTTAAAAAAAAATAAAAAAATGTAGTATTTAGCGATGAACTTTCTATACGTTTGATCTTTTTTTTCAGTATTATTCAGCTTTTTATTATAAAATCTGGTATTTCCATCTGTTTACATTGGTATTTGTAAGAGCTAAAAATGCTACACCTCCCTAATATTCCTAAAAATATTGCGCGAATTTTGGCGAAATTAAGAAGATGACAGATTGGTAATAAATCTAAAAGAATAACCCCGATCTTTAAAGGAGCACTGTCACAAATCAAATTCCTATAACGCCCGAACCGGACTGCTCCTGTAATACTAAACCGATTTAGCTGAAATTTAAAAATGTTGTAGCCTTGTAGTGGAGCACTCTAAATACCAAATTTGAGTTAGGTAGGTTTGGTATTAAAGGAGCAGTCCGGTTCGGGCGTTATAGGAATTTGATTTGTGACAGTGCTCCTTTAAGCAAACAAACTTTTTATTAGGTAAAAAACAAAAAAAATTGCCGCGGTTGCTTTGTTTTTTAATTCAGCCGCTTGGACAATTTTCTGGAATTTTTAGGGGACATGTTAATTTTTAAATCCACAATTTAACAAGCATTATTTAGGGTAGCTGACCTAATTTCGGCCACCTTTTTTTATCTTTTGAATAATTTTTTTCTAACTTTTGTAATCGAGCCACAGCTATTTTTGTTTTTCTACTGCAAAATGTAAAAGTTTCTGTTACCTACAGTTTCTGTTATTTAAAAAAACTTTTTGATGGTGGCCAAAGTTTACAGGCGTGCCATTAACTTTGGCCACCTAGAAAAAACTGGCTATAACTATTGCTAAAACGAACGATAAATATTTTTAAAAGTTGCAAATTTCTCTTTAGGTATTGTTCTTGGTACATATAACTTCTTTTTTTTATAGCTGAAGCGGGCCGGCGATGGATATTCCATATTGCCGGCTAATACCCTATATCAACACTGTTGATGATGTAGAATTTTAGTCAAGGCCCCACCCCTATCAGGGGATTTTAGGGAGCAGATGTGAGTTTTACATTTTTTGTATGATAATACTATAAAATAATAATATTGAAAAGAAAATAACCAAAAAAAACAAAAATTTGTAAAATAAGGTAAACAAAATAATAATATGCTAATTAGATAGTATAAAAAGATCTAAGAAATATAGTAAAAACACATAGATATAAGTGTAAAATAAGACAGTGTAAGATAGTGTAAGATATCTGAAGGTTAGTTTACCTTAATCAAGTCGGTTAGTTTGTTTAAGAGATTCTTTTACCACTTTGAACGAATTTGTCCTAAATATTATGTATAAAAGGTACTTGAACAGTTCACTTTTTGCGTAAGCTTGCCTAGGTTTGAAGGCCTCTTTCCTGTCCACAGTCCAGATATCAAGAGCGTCGCAGTAACGATGGGCAACCGCACTTATGTTCACTACTCGACCTAAATGAAATTTGTTATCACAAGTCCATTTTCCTCTTGATCTTTCCCTTCTTGTTTTTTCTTATAATAAATTAAGATTAGTACATGATTTACTGAATACATAAAATATATACAACCTATCTCACATCTAGTCTCTAGGCCTACTTTTGGTCGGAATGCACCTTACCGTGGGAGGAAGGCTTAATTTTTTCCCATTTGCAAAATTTTATAATTATTAGCAAGACTTTGAATAATTGTGTCAAAAGTTTAAAAAAAAACACAATTTTGAGGTTTTTTTGCCATGAAAAAATATTTCAACATAAATCGGAATTTTTTACAGCCAGCCAACATTAAAAAAAGCCTGGTAAAAATTTTATTTCACTCTATTGAGTTTTTTACATTTTTAACCTAAAAATAACAAAAAAAACAAAATCCGCATTATTTCGGCCACCTTTCATGTTTTAAAAAAAATCCTAAAACACAAAAAAACAATTACATAACCTAAAATTATTAACTTAAAGGATAAACAAGATGTTACAAAAGTTAAGGAAGAGTACCATCCCTTGCCTATCTCTGATAATTCATATCCGACTGCATCCCTCCGCCAAAAAATAACCTGACTTTTTTTTACTGCATTTCAGTAATATTTGAGAAATTCCTATGCCAGTTTATTATTAGTTCAAACCTGTTCAATTGCGGGTAATTCTAATGACAGCATCCCTCTGCCAAAAATAATAACCTGACATTTTTACTGTTTTAATTTACTTTACAACATTTTTGAAGCATTGTTACTCTATATCGTGGTAAGTGGTGAGTTGGGTGGTGAAACCCCATTGACTTTGATATTTACTATGTTCACTATATGACTGCATTCCTCTGCCAAGAAAAAAAAAGACTTTTTAACGGTTTTTTATATTCTTTTTAAGAATTCTTTCCGGTCTATTCATAATTTAATACAAAATAGTAAATTATGGGTTATGTAACGCCACCACCCGTACACATGATGGTGCAAATCGTGTTAAACGGGTTCTTTCACATGAATTTTAAGGTGGCCGAAATTAACGGAATCTTAAATTGCGCAGTTAAACTCATTGCAAAGTGCCTTGGAAGAAACTATCAAAACATGAAAATTAACAATTTTGAGCCCTAAATAGAAGTTATTTTAAAGTTATATAATGCTTCGTTTTATATTTGATGCAGTTTAAACAAAAAGCAAAAATCCAGAAAATCACAAAAAAATTACTTTTTGTATCAAAATATAGATAATGCAGAATAACACAAATAAAAAACTTTTGTAAAAACACTTTATTCAACATTCAGCACGGTATTTTTGTGCTATTTCTTTTGTGTTTTAAAAATAATCCAATTTTCTAACACCCTAAATTGATGGCCGAAATTAAGGCCTGGCCGAAATTAAGTCAGATACCCTAATGTTAAATTTTTTAAAAATGCAACTAATAAGAATTTTAAGTTACAAAGTTACAGCATAACTTTTAACCAATAAGCGCTTCAAAAACCAATTAACCTATTGTATGGTTTTTTTACGCTCTTTACGGCACTGGAAGTCCACTTCCTGTTTTTTGTTTCTTTGTCTTTTTTTTGCTCTTGTTAATGCTTGATACCCAAGGATGAAATGCTAACTTCAATATCGTTTATTTTAACCGAAATTTGAGGTTTTTTATAAATCGATGCAAAATTTCGCCACAAAGTTTTAATGACGGGCTCAATAGGCTCGGCTTTAGCAACTTTAGCAAAACTATTTAATTAACGGATAAGTTTAAGTTTAAGGTTAAAATCCTGTCGAAAATTGTTAAAAACCAACCAAACGGCCAGTTTAGACATAATACGATTAAACGCAAAACTTTAAAGAAAAAACCCAACCGTCGTAATTTCTTTTTGAATTTTCCCATTTAAGCCTTTATACTTGGACTTTTTTCACAACCATATTTTCACTTCTTTTTTTAATTTTATATAATTTATTTATTAAAACATATAAGATTACATAAACACACTAATAAACACAATAGTCCGATTTTATTTTGACTGCCCGCTCTCAGTCGCTTATCTCAATACAAATTTCCCATTTGAATGAAAGTTGTTAAGTGTTAAAGATTCCTAGATAATTATGACGCTATGGAATCAGATTCAGCGTATGAGTGCTGCGACAAAATTAAGCTGCAATAAACATGGCGACATAACTATTTTTAGCTCCTCCCGCTTTGCTTCCCGCGGAGCGAAAGATATAGCCACAAATCACAATTAGTACACGCCATTTAAAGGTCCTTAAAATTCTAACTTAATAACCACAATAAAGGTAAAATTGCCTTTTGGATCGTTGATAATTTTGCATAACTCCTCAGCGTCATTCCAGCTTTCGCAAGTATTTACTTCTCTTTTCTTTCTTTCAGTCGAAGAAGGATGCATTGCCGCATATCCCCTCCACCAAATATTTGTTGAGCAACTAAATAACAATGAAAAATAAAAAAAAGTAAATAAAGATAGCTTAAATAATTTTTTACTTTATCTGTGGCAGTTTTGGGGTCATAAATAATATGCGTTTAAAAGTTTAACTAGGAGTAAGTGGTTTACAAATTACAACTATAGCAAACAGATCTGATTTTTAAAGTAAAATCGAAACATATTAAAGAGTATGCAATAATTTTTGTCAGAAATTATCTTACTATTGTCACTATATAAGCTAATAAAGACGTTTAAACGTATATTGAAAAAATAAAAAAGGTGAACTGTTAAATGTTTAATTATTCTTTTACTTAAAAAAATGATTGTAATACACAAAACTACCCTTATGTGCCTTAAATACTATGTTTTACACAACGCCTTCATAGACTAAAGGTAAACCAAACGTGGCTGCAGCAGTTGTTCGTTGGTTAAAAAAAGCCCCCCATGAAGTAACCACTTAAATAACGAGAATTTAACGTCACTTTATTAGCCAATTAGATTCGTTTTAATGCAGAGTATTTCTTTATATATGTGTTTTTTAACCTGCTTACTGATGGTGCCGTGGCACAATCAGTTAAGGCGTAGTCACTTTGACAGAGGTGATGAGGTCGAACCCTCATAAAACCACATTTTTATTTTTCTGTTAATAAATTTTTTTTTAGATTTTCTATAACTTTAGAAGTTTATTCACATAAATTAAAAACAAAAACATCATTTGTTTTCTGCTTTTTCTCAATTTGTCGAATTTTTTGTCAGTTGGATATTTAAAATTTAATTTTTATGTAAGTAAAATATCGTTATTTTTCCCATGTTCTACAATTGGTTTACTACTTAACGCTTTGCAGTGCAAACTATGAGGAGAAACCTAAACATTTCATTTATAATTTATTATTTTTACGAACACATTGAATTTTCTAAAAATTTCTGATCTTTTGTGAACGAAAAAATATCTCCGCATGAAAGTCATGCGTGGGCGTGTCTAAATTAGTCACGTGAGCACACTGTTGCAGCTAAGTTTGGTATACCTAGGTTATACTAGTGATGTTCCCCGGAGCTCGGAGCTCCGGAGCTACGAAGCGAAGCTCCGCTTTTAGGAGCTCTGGAGCAACTCCTGGAGCTCCACCCTACTTTGATACTAATTTCATGAATTAGTATCAAGGAGTAAATGACATAGACTATTTTTTTTGTAAACTAGTTTTTTTTTTCAAAAGTTATTTATATCAATAAAAACACTCCTACAAATACAAATGGAGTAGTTTAAACTGTATTTCAAGCTTAAATAAGCCTCAAATCGCTTGTTTAAGGGGCGGAGCTCCGGAGCATGATGATATTGGAGGGTAGAAACATCACTAATCAAGACCATAATTATAATATGAATGAATCAATAAAAGAGTTCTTATAATTTGAAAATTTTTGAAATACTACTGAATATGTGGTCAAAGCTTAATCACAATCTCTTTAATATAAATATGAAAAGTTGAAAAATAAGTACCCTTTTTCAATATCAGTATATAGATCCGCATATGTCTGATTAATGGAGGGCAACCATGAGTACCTTGGGTGAGTGGGATATTGCGGATTATAATCAATTCCATTAATTTTCCAGTCTGAATCTTTTGAATTATAGTTATATTGCCCACAAAAACCACAGACCTGGAATAAACAAATATTATCTAAGAATCATTCGTTTCAATACGATCTGTCGTTTTAGTCAATCGTGTTTTTTTAATATTAACGTATAACCTACAGAACAATTAAAATATGTATACCTTCACGCTTCACACAATGATTATTATGAATAAAATAATAAAAAAATTTTGAGAAAAAATGTTTATGTGTTTGCACATATAACAATACGGAAATTCCTAATCCTAATCTCTAAATCTCTCGTAAGTGAGATGCGTTCACAACCGTTGAATCACCTTAATGTTTTGATTGGAAAAACGCGCAAAAATATTCAACCTAAATTTAAATGCCACCAGGAAGCAACATTACTTAAACACTGAATGTTGTTGGATTACTGCCAGCAGTTCATTCCAAATCAATTTTAAAATATTTGAAATGGTTAAAATAAAAAATTAAAACAAAAATATACCAATATATATCGTCATAACCGCACAATTTTAATTAATCCGCTCAGGTCTGCATTTTGATTTTAGGAGTCAGTCAGAAATAGACCAGTTCTGATGAATAAGGTTTTTTAGTGTAGAAAGAGGGTACAATGGTTCGCTCACTGGTCACTTATCACCCACAAAGTATTAAGTAGGTAGGACCTAGGTGTACGATCTAGGTTATACATAGAGTTTGCCATGGTAAAGTTTAAATACCACAATGGTTAGACGACGCTAGGATCATGGCGAAACAAAGGTTTTACCGCATTAGTAAAAAGGTATCGCGGTAGTGCCGCGGAAAAAGCAATTACGGAAACGAGTTAAAACTATTTATTTGATAATGTAGTAAATTTAGTTATGAGTTTCATTTATAAATTTAGATTAGTAAATACAGACAAATATCTTGCTTCGTATCAAAATAGTATTTTACAAAAAATTATTTTTTAAAACCTCTGTGTGTTTTTCTTTATGAATTAATACCTTTATAGTAACAGCTCTTTACCGCATAGAAAAGTTTAACCTACCCCTTTAGAAATCTAAAAATTCATTTTTGTCAAAGGTTAAAATGCAAACCAATGTCTTTTCACTTTTATGTAGTTTTTTTTAAATTTTTTCAATTGTTTTTTCTGCTCTTAATGACAACTTAGAAATAGCTATGAACTTGCTAGTTTTAAAGAAACTTGTTTTAGTTTTCATTATTTTAAGTTTTTAAAATAGTTCTAAATAAGCGTTTTTTAGCATAAGTTAATAAACATAAAAATATTTAGAATTAATTCAGCAACACGTGAAATTAAATAAGGGAGTCATAAAATGAATTTTAATTATAGGAATTCTTTCAAAAATACAGCTTAACAACAATAATTATTGAAAGTGCAAGTTGTATCAAGAATATATAACACCAAAGAATGGCCAATTGTACATCAATTTTCCATACAAAATTTTACTAGAAAAGTGATAGTATTGCTGTAAATGGGCATAATCCTCATAAAACTTTTATTGTCGACGTTTCGGTACAAAACACTTGTACCTTTATCAAGACGTGAAACTCTTTAACGTAAATGGGTAACGAAACGTCGACAATAAAAGTTTTATGAGGATTATGCCCATTTACAGTAATACTATCATGTTTGATCATCCTCATCAATCTTGCAAATTTTTTACTAGAAAAGTCTTTTGATGTTTTTAAAGCACACCTTTGTTATGCAAAAATAATTTTAGCGCGAAAAAAGCATTCATAAGTGAAAAAAGGCGCGTAATTTGTACTTTACAAAAATAATTAATACGTTAAAACTCGTTACGCAGGAAAAGAGGCAAAAAAAATCATCGTTTTTACAGGAAAAGGCGCAAAAAGTTAAAAAAAGTATGTGCGACTTTTAAAGCAAAGCAAAGGACTTCTAAATCATGGCGCATTTTTTCGCTGGGATTTTGGTATCAATCGATGTGTCAGGTTTCACTGAGTAAAGAATTGTATTACAAAAAAAAATTAATTTTCAGCGGTTGTCCAGATATTAGCAAGAATATCGCTTGGTTATTCCAGATAATTTTGGTTTTTTACCAAACACTAGCCACGGTGTATTTTGTTTGCTTATGTTGGACTTTGCAAACGCATTATTTTTTTGTAAAAATTCAGCTGTATTTAAGATATTGTTTATGCAAATTTTGTTATGAAAATATGCAAAATTTTTAATTATACTAATTTCTGTGTCTTTTTATTTATTATATTCCAGTTATAATGTTTTATTTTAAATAAATGATTTGATGTATTTTGAGTTCAATTCAATATTGGTAGGCGTTTTTTTCAATCTATCATCGGGCGTACATATTTACTGTTGTTTGGCTGACTGCGCAGCAAAAAAATCGATGGAATAATGAAGCGATAATATCTAGACAACCGCTGTAAATTATTTTTTTGTAATAAATTTTTTTACACGGTGAAACCTAACGTACCAAAAATCGATTGATACCAAAAACCAAGCGAAAAAAATACACCACGATTTAGTATACCGCACCTTTAAAGCAAGAGTTTGCTCAAAATTTAGTGTAAAGTTGGACAATTTTTGTGTATATTGGTTTGTTGGAACGTTGAGCCATAAAAAATCAAAAAAAAATTTATTTAAAACCACTGCTTTTTTCGTTTGTTCATCTGCATGTGATTTAATTTACAACTAAATTTAGAGATATACTTAAATTATTAACGCATCATAGTTAAACCGCTCATAATGTAAATATATCCTGCACCCAGCATGATATTTACTGTAATTAAACGGTGATGTGCGGTTTTTTTTTAATAATTACCGTGCTGGATGCCGGATATACATCATGTTAAATAAAAAGATGAGCGGTTTAACTACGATGTGTTTATAGCTTGACAAGACCCTAGTGAAAATGTTATGACTCGAAGAACCAAAATAAATAGATTTTAAAAACTTGTTATGTAGGAAACGGTGGACCCTCCTTCCTCCTTCTTCCTTCCTTTTTCACTTTATCTTTTTTCATTTATGTATGGATCTAGACACTGATTTTATTTAAGACAGGGAAGGAATCAGGTTAGTTTATTTATTTTATTATCTGGGCGCTGTTTCATAAAAGTTCCCAACATGCTGTTTTTTTGTTGAAGTCCATTTCTTTTTTGTAGAAAGCTACAAAGAAATGAAAATGCAATAGACTTTTGGAAAAACTTATAAAAAACCAAAAATTTGCATAAATATTAATTGCAAAAATCCCTATGCTTTATCATAGGATTTCATTTCTTTGTAAATATTTACAAAGAATCAAATGTTAGTAACATTTATGAAACAGCGCACGGAGGGCTAATAGTGGTCGAGCAGACCTTTTTCAAAAAAAAGTTAAAGCTATATAAGTCATTTATGGGAGCAACACAAAGTTTTATCGTATAAAAAGCTTTGTTCAGAAAAGTCTAAATATATTCCCAATATACGACAATCTATAAAATATATTGTTATAAAAAACTAATAACAACCAAAAATTAATTTTCGCATTAAAGCTAAAAAAACGAACTAAACATATAGTTACATGTTTTACAAGAGCAAAACTTACAAGCTCACCTGTTTATAGACAATGCCTAAACTAAAGGTAAACCCAACATGACTGCAACAGTTGTTCGTTGGATAAAAAGATGCCCCCCATTAAGTAACCATTTAAATCACGAGAATCTGACGAAACTTTTTTCAGACAAATACTCCGTATTAAATCGAATCTAACTGGCTGATCAATTGACGTCAGATTCTTGTGATTTGAGTGGTTATTTAATGGGGGATATTTTTTATTCCAACGAACAACTGTTGCAGCCACGTTGTGTTTACTTTTAGTAAAATTTAAACATGAGTCATGGGTTTTAATTAGACCTTTCGTGTGACCAAGTTTGAAGTACCTTATTTAGTTTGAAGTACCTCCATTTACATCGACATAATAACCACCACTAGATTCACTTAATTTACTCTGACAAATTTTAAAGCCATCGGTTTATCTCCAAACGTAAGCTAATAAACGCATTTATTTTTATAAAAAATCAAATTGACTCACTTTCCCTTCAAGTTCCGTGGCCAACCAATCATTGAATGTTACTCCATTGAAAGAATGTGCATGATATATTGTTAATCCAAAATTGGTTTCCAAATATACATTTAAGGGATTAAGATAAATATCAAATGTAATATCACCAATGTAGATAGTTGTTGGGAGCTGGATTTTTACTTCGTCAATCTAGATAGCTCAAAAACTAATAAATTACTATAAATTTAAAAAATTAATGTAAAAATTGATCAATGGAAAATTGTTTAAATAGCTTTTGCTAGTTTAAAAAATTGATACATTGGATAATATTAGTCATAGTCAAAACTATCATTTACTTACACATGTGTTTTGTGTGTGTCTGTATGTGCCTGTGGGGTGTCTATGTGCGTGTGTGCATGAGTGCGTGTGCGTGAGTGCGTGTGCGGTTTGTGTGTGTGTGGGTGTGTGTGTGTGTGTGTGTGGGTGTGTGTGTGTGTGTGTGTGTGTGTGTGTGTGTGTGTGTGTGTGTGTGTGTGTGTGTGTGTGTGTGTGTGTGTGTGTGTGTGTGTGTGTGTGTGTGTGTGTGTGTGTGTGTGTGTGTGTGTGTGTGTGTGTGTGTGTGTTTGTGTGTGTGTGTGTGTGTGTGTGTGTGTGTGTGTGTGTGTGTGTGTGTGTGTGTGTGTGTGTGTGTGTGTGTGTGTGTGTGTGTGTGTGTGTGTGTGTGTGTGTGTGTGTGTGTGTGTGTGTGTGTGTGTGTGTGTGTGTGTGTGTGTGTGTGTGTGTGTGTGTGTGAGTGTGAGTGGGATTATTTTGGCAGTTTTAAGAAATTTTTCAACTGAGTAACCATAAAAATGGGGCATTAAATTTTTTTTCAGCTCAGTCAGGGTGTTCATTTGTATATAAACAAAACAAAAAACATATAAAAATATAAAATAAAGACCCCTCCCTACAAAAATTTGCGGTGCAAAAAAACCAGTATTTTATTTTATAAAAGCTAAAACAAAAATAAAATAAATAAAAACTAGGACAAAAACAAGAACTATGTTTTTATATACTTTAACAAAAATTGAAATGTTAAAGCATGATTATTATGAGAATTAGGAAAAAGGAGGCAAGTCCAAAATAGTTTGAAAGTACACCCTAGAGGGAGTCTTGAAAATCGACTTTATTAAGATAATTAAACTTGCAAAAAAAAACTATTATAATAATGAAATGATAAAGGCCGAACTAAAAATAGATTTGTTTTATCCTAGACTTTACTTTTATCTAATTACCACTGACCAATACAGCCATATGTTTTTTTATTGATTTGCTTAGTAGCCGATTGCTCTTTTTTTTTCATTTTTAGCACTCAAACCACACATTTGCTTTAGAATATTAATTTGAACTTATTTAAGAATTGAGTATTAAACCAAATGTATTTAAAATTAAAGCTTTAAAACTATTCACTGTTTTTTTTTAGCGATACTGGAAAATTTTGACAAAAAATGTTTGTTTGAGCTCTTATAACTTTTGAACGCGCCGCGATCAATATGCGAAAATCTTGTGTCAAGGTCCTTGTACTTTTGGCTACCTCCTAAAAAATTTTTTGTTCAAAAATTTTCGGTGGATTAGCCCAAAAACCCCCCAAATTTAGGGGTATTCTTTCTGCCAAATTTCTAACTTTTTACCACATGGGTCCTTACGTCTGAAAATTTTGTGCAGAATGCCCATGCTTTCCTGAGCTCAAAAAATATAAGTTGTTAGGGGTAAACTACCTGGGTTGAGTACCCCGAGAGGTTAAAGGGGGTCAATTTTACGATTTTTTCTAAAAATCTTTGTATGGGGTAGCAAGTGCATATTTTGGCATCATGCTCAAAAACCGTTTGAACTACAGATTTGAGACCGGGGGATTTATGCGGAATTTTAAACTCTACATTTTGGTGATAGTACCAAAAAAATTTTATGCCCTAAGGTACTGCAATGCCTGACCCTTAGAAATAAAACGTTTGACACAGCCCCTCTACATAGGCGAGTAATATATCATTTTAAAGCTCCCGGCGTGTTGATTTAAAAAATATAAAAAAATTTGCTCTAAATAGTCGGGTAACCAAAAAACAGACCCCTTTGTACCCCCAAAATTAGTAAGGGGTGATTTTTTTGTTTATATTATTTATATGCCGTGTTTATATTCATTTGAAAGTGTCATGCGTGCTAATTGCAAAAATGTTATTTTTAGGTAAAATTTTTTATGGTTACCCGGTTATATACTATAACCCCCAAATTAAAAATTTTTTGTCATTTTTTTTTTTTTCTTTTATATTCCCATAAAACCCACCAAAAAATAAAGTTTTTTTAAATTTTTTTTGCAAACCCATAATGTACCCCAAAATAAATAATTTTATTTTAATTCATGTCTTCACACACACAAAAAAACCAAAACCCGTATATTATGGACTGTAAAAATAGTACCGGTAACCACCTTTGGGCAAAACGAGTTAAAAATAATTTTTTTGAGATCAGCGTGTCGAAAGCTTTGATATGAGTATAAAGAAGACGGTATTACAATAAATATATTAAAATGACCCCCTAAAAATTTTGGGGGGTACATTGTGGGTTGTAAAAAAAGGTAACCAATG
>JASAMX010012562.1:0-15485 GCA_030248175.1 Microlaimidae sp. YZB2_3
GTTTTTTTTTCTGTAGTGCATTTTACCCATAATTTTAGGTCAAATAGCCAGTTTTATTGCATTTTTGAGCTTTTTATTGCTTTAAACATTCATTTCGACCTTAAAACGTAAGTTTGGAGGCAGTTAGAAGTCATTTTAGACACATTTTTTTCCAAAAAAGGGGGGTTAATATTTTCTCCCCCCCCACTTTTGAGTGGGGGAGGGTTAAACCCCCCTTCTCAGAATTTGGGGGAGGGGTAAACCCTCCCAACCCCCCCGTGCCCATGTATGGTCTAAGGGGCGAGAGCCCCCCCCCCAGCGGAATCAAGAAGCAGAGCCCCTTGTCAGGGGGATCCGGGGGGGGGAGTAGAATGCTCCCCGTGGGAGAAAATTATTAATTTAAGGTGCTAAAACACACTAGAAATTTTAATGCCGTCTGATATTTATGACAAAATTTATATATTTTTTTAACCTAAAACATGTCGTTTAAAATGTTAACAAAAGTTTAATAATATTAATAGTAGTTTTGTTTAACATGTATGCCTTTACTATTGAACGGCGTAACCGATTTCAAATGAAAAAACTAAAATAAAATATCAATTTAAACTGCCCGCAAAGTGGGGAAAATTTGTTTTTTTGACAAGTAATATGCTTTTGGAAAGCATCAGGAAAGTTTCTGAGTTAATGTTAAGGAAAAAATTTCTTCTCTCCCAAAATTAAAAAAAACGTAAGGGTTCCTTTCCCTTACGAAAAAATCCGGCTTCGTCGAATTTCCGGGGTGGAGCGGTCGTCTTCCCCCCCCCCTGGGCACGCCACTTTTTTTAACATATTTTAAACCTATTTTTTACTTAAATTTTGATAAGCTGAATATCGAGAAGTGAGTTAGACAGGTGGGTTTAATTTTAGAAGCAAAATATTTAAAACATTCCCGTATTGTTAAGCATTCCCGTATCATTGTTAAGAATTCCCGTAGAGAATTTTACATAAAAATAATGCGTACCGTTTTTAATACCAGGGGTATAAGGTAAACTTTTCCAAAATTTTAGAGTGAAGACGAGGGTTTGTCGGCAGTTTTAGTGTTTGTTTGGGAAGAAAGGGAAGGGTATAAATAATGATGCGACGAGGCATACGAAAATAGATCCCCCTTATGCACTTCTGACTGACCTTACTTCCGTCGTCTCCTCTTTGCCCCTTTATGACATGGAAACTAGAAAAGGAAATACATTAAAAAAATATGTTCATTAACTTTTAGTTTAACTTTATTGGAAAACTATTGGGACCTGGTGGAAAAACACTGCAAAATTTAGCTAAAGGATATAAATGTCACGTTTTCATACTTGGTCGAGGATCAACTCGTCATCCTGAAAAAGTAAAAACAAAATTAAATCCTATTTTATTATGTAATCGAATCGAATATAGTTACTGAAGGTAAACCCAACGTTGCTGCAACAGTTGTTCGTTGGACTAAAAAATGCCCCCATTAAGTAACCACTCAAATTACGAGAATCTGATTTAATCAAATTAAATTTAATTTAATTTAATCAAATTTAATTGACTTTTTCAGCCAATTAAATTTGATTTAATACGAAGTATTTGTTTATAGATGTGTTTTTGAACTTGATTTTCCGATGGTGCCGTGGCGCATTCAGTTAAGGCGTAGTCGCTTTGACAGAAGTGAGGAGGTTGAACCCTCATGAAACTAAATTTTTATTTTCATGTTAATAAATTTTTTTAGATTTTTTATAATTTTAGAATTTTATTCACATAAATTAAAAACAAAAACATCATTTGTTTCCTGATCCTGCTTGTTGCCAATTTGTCGAATTTTCGTCATTTGAATATTCTAAAGTAAAATATAATTTTTATGTAAATCAAAAAAAAAACCGTAATTGTTGCTATGTTCTACAATTGGCTTACTACTTATCGCTTTGCAGTGAAAACTATCAAGAGAAACCTTAATATTTTGATTTGTAAATTTTAACTACTTTAACAGACGCATTGAATTTTCTAAAAATTGCTGATCTTGTGTAAACAAAAAAATTACTCCGCATGAAAGTCATGTAGGCGTGTTGTAAATTAATCATGTGAGAACACTTTTGAATCCTAGCTACGCCCATGGGGGACCTGGTAAATTTTTGCCGAAATGTTTCACCAAAATTGTGAGTTTTTAACCAGAATAAATAATCATGCTCACTGTTAATAGCCAAATATAAACAGAATTAAAACGTAGTATTAAACTCATAAAAAGCTGTTTTGAAAGTTTCGTTTAGAACATTTTGGACCCCCAAACTTAACATACCCCTCCTTTTTTGTCCTTTCTAGAATTCATAGAATTCAAATTGACCTCAAATCTAAAACCGGGGTGTCCACTTTTGCAATTGCACGTGCACCCATTTTATAATTTTTTTATTGTAAAAAAACAGCCGGTAGCTGAAATTGAGGCTTACCGATTTTAAATCAGTTTATAGTTGTTATAATATTTTATTTGAGGAACAAGCTGATCTGGAATCTGGTGACCCGAAGTTCGCTCACTACGCCCTTCCGCTACACGTCCGCGTGGAGACAGAGGCACCGCCCCACATCGCCTACACAAGAGTCGCCGGAGTCATAGAGCAGCTTCAACAGTATCTGCAGCCGGTATAGGTTAAGAGTAGTAAAATATCCATTTTTGGCGTACTTCCCCTTCCCTAATACCCCACCTCTGCCCCCTTTCCTTCTCGGCCAACTCTAAAATTTCAAGTTTGTGCTTTTTTTGTTGTTTTTTTTGGTAAATTTAACGGATAAAATGTGTTTGTCCACAACTCACAAGTCTTTTTTTAACTCATTATTCACTTTCCTACAATTTTAAAGTGTTTTATAACAATAGTTTTAAAGCATTTTTAGAGGTTTTAAAGTACCCCCTTTACCCCCATACTCTTCCTATGTGCTTTGTGCGATAAATATTCACAGTAACTAGGGTAGGTCGGGAACCGTCCTAAATGAATATTGGTGTTAACAAATAATTTAGCTTTTAAGTAAAACCATTAAACATACAAGATGATTACAATGATCTTGTATATCTTGTTTGTCTTATGTCTTACAACTAAATATCCGGGGTTTTTTTCTTTTTATAGGTAAGGGATGACATTGTAAACAATCAATTAGCTGACTTGGCAGCAACAAAAGCAGCCGCTCCCGAAGGCGAAGAAGACACTGATGAGGGTGAGCTGTTTAATTTATTTATTAAAAAACAAAACAATATTTGTGATATAATTATGGCTGTTGCAATAAGGAGAAAATAAAAAAGGGGCCTGGAAAAAGAAAAAGTGGATAAATGTACGTAATTTCTTAAATGACAAAAACTGGGAAAATAAAGTCAAAAATAATTAATAATTTTTAGTGATTTTTTTATGTTTTCGAGAAAGGGAGTGGGAGAGGAGAACACAGCCGCTAATAAACCAAAAGGGGACATCGCTGACCTGTGCGGAATTCTAAATTGACTCATAGATTGACTTTAGCGTGCTTCTCTCTAAAAATAGGACCAAAATTTGACAATTTCTCCTCCAAAATTCCAAAGGATGCCTCGCTAATCGCTGGGTGCGTACCTGTAAAATATTTTTGGCTCGACCAATGGCGGTTGACTGTTGACAAAATGAGACAACCACAATTGGTTCGTTTTCTCAAAATAACATTTCGATCTTTTTTCATGGACTCATTGTGTTGCAGTGGCGACGAAACTCCCACCTCTCATTATCCAGACAGTTTTTATGTTTCATTGCTTGATTAAGTTTTTTTTAATTGTTTTTCTCCTAAAATATTTTATACTATATTTATTTAAGATTTTATCAATGAGTGTTTCCCGACACCCGGTCCAAATTTTTCGCCCCACCGGCTTGTCTTAGCGCCTATGGCCTATCCTTTGCATAATCTGCATAAGGAAGATAAGTTTCAGGTAATGCAACAACAACAACAATTTTACCTCGTAATAACTACCTACCGAGACCACCTTAAATTTTGGTTACTCAAAATATGCCACCTTAAAATTTACGCGTCTTAGTTAGCCTTGCCCAGTATTAAAAAACCGAGAAAACAAATCGGGATTGGGGAGCTTCCCTCCTTCTTTCTAACGTTGAGACGGTTTCATCCGAAACTAAACACACTAAAAAAAGATATCCTCGAAAATTTCGGTAGATGACAGGCAATATTTACCTTACTAAATCTGGCTGACTGTCGTCCCTCTATGATTTCAATGATGCATACCATTTTTCAAGTATACAATACTTTGTGTGATCAAATTAATGAAGAATTATTAGTGTTTAGGAGGCAATCCGGGCGAAGGTACGAAAAAGGAAGGAGATGATGAAGGCAATGGAAGCGGCACCGACGGAGCTTCCGGGGAAAAACGGGGTCGCGGCGGAGGGAGGGGTCGAGGTTTCGCACCCCGTGGTGGCCGCGCCAGAGGCATGGGCATGAGGTCAGTTGCTAAAGATTTAAAATAAATAATAAAGAATCACTGTTGCAGAACTAGGCACACCGGCCTAACAAAATCACCCCCTGCTGCTGCCCCTAGGTCTTTTGCGGTATCCAAGGTATGACGCTTCTAATCTATATTCTACCTAAGCTCGGGTAGGTCAAACACATACATGGGCAAAAAAGAAAGGGAGGGGTTAACTACCCTCCCCCCAAATTCTGAGATGGGGTTTAACCCCACCACCCCCCCCCCCTTCTCCCCCCCCCCCGCCCCCCCCCGTCCCACTCATAAGTGGGGAAGAGTGGGTAAAATTTTTTATTTTTTATGTATAAAAAGAGTACAAAAAGCGCTGTTTTTTGCTTCAAAAACATCTTTGTTACAAAAATTTTTGGCTTAGATTAAACACCCAAAAGTTTAGCTAGAAAGGGGGGGGATTATGGGTCGATTTAGAATTCCAGAGGAGGCAGGGTGTTAAAATTTAAAAATTTTGGGTGAGAGGACCCTAGGTTTTTTAGAGGGGGGGGGGTTCGAAATTTTGAGTCCAGGGGGTGGACCCCACACTACCATCCCTCCCACTTTATGCTCATCTATGGTTCTCCTAGTACTAAAAACGCTTAGCATGGGGTATTTGGAGTATACCCTTAAGTTTTTTGTTAAGAGACTCCTCAAAAAACATTTGGAGGTCGGTTATGCTCCCAGAAATCCAGGAGGCTGCTTACCTATGCTCATAGATGTTTTTTTGGGGGGGGGGGCAAAGGGGTCCACCCATAGGTGGGCAGCTTCTCGGATTTCGGGGGAGGGGGTCAAATTTTAGGGGGGTGTCTGGCAAAATTTTGAGGGGGGTGTACCCAATATTTCCGCGCTGCCTTAAAATGGGCTTAAAACGCATAAAAAACGTAAAACAAGCTTATAAATGCTTTAAAACTGTGTAAAATTAAAATAAAACCTTATTTGCAACTTATAAATTTTATTTTTTCATTTTTTTAATTATAATGTGTTTATATATTCTTAAATTAGATTAGAAATCATAGTTTTTTGAAGAATTACGTAATAATAGAATAGTAATTTTATTGTCTTGATTATAAAGTCAAGTATCACAAACTTTTTAATCCATAATCTTATATTTAATTAAAGATTATATACATACATGGGCATAGCCAGGGGCAGTGGCGTAGCCAGGATTTCATTCCGGGGGGCGGTCTGAGGGGAGAAAAAGTGTCACAGAAGCGGCGTGAAGCGCCGCCGCCTGCGCCGCATAGCGTTGCCAGCCGACGCGAAGCGTCGGCCGGGGGGTCTGGGGGGTGGCCCTCCAGCCGCCGGAGGCGAAAATTTTTAGAAATATATACTAAAACCTGCTTTAAAATCGTTCCCTGGTAAAAGCGCAAACACACATTTTACTTTATTTTTTTACCTAATTTATATACAATTTCGTTTGATCTTCAAAATTAGTATGGCGATGAGATAAAATTGTATATAACAAAACTTTATTGCCTGAGGTCTTTAAATTTTGCGTATGAATATGGTTAAAGTTATAGTTATAGTACCCTAACAAAAATAGTACTGATAACATAGGTGTACTATATATAAATTTATTTTATTAAATAATAAATATATTTTTAAATATATTTTTATTGAATAATAGGGAAAAAAATCAAGTAATGACACAAACAAGGTTATAAACACTCCGCGCGAAGCGCGGAAAATTTTTTTAGTCCCTTTATGACGCTTAAAAATTTTTCTCCGGGAGGCGAATTTGGGGGGTTTCCCCGGGTACCTCAAATTTAGGGGGGGTGTCAGCAAAATCCAAAATTTTGGGGAGTATAACCCATACATGGGCAAGTTGGTCCGGAGGGGGGGTCTAGGTTTTTTTTTATGCCAAATCGACGCCACTGGCGCCTAGAATTTCCCGCTGACGCCTAAAATTTTAGGTTTAGGCGCCAGCCTGGTGCCTAGATTTTCGGCCATAAACATATTCTTTAACCGTTTTTTTAGTCAACCAGACAAAAAAGAACACAAAATTTTTAAGGTTTCAAAAGACTAATTTTCAAAAATTTTCTTCCGCTTTGCTTTGCTCAGCACGTATTGTTTTAGTTTATCTACAATTTAATCCTTTTTTATGATATTATATAATATATAATAATATTAATACAATAATAATAATACTGGTTAAATTTTTAAGTTTTAATTAAAAAAAACCCATTTAAAAGTAAAATTTTAAAAAAACCTATTATTAGTTTTGATTAAAACCTGAAAATAACTTCTGAGAAAATCCTTTTTTGCTTGCACGGATATTGCAAGAATTTTAAAAGTGTTAAAAAGAATTTAATTTATCTTTAACACTAAAATGTTGAGCTTCAAGCTGTCTGTAATGGAGCTCCGCTTTGTAGAGCTACGGAGCAATCTACGCCCACGAGCAATACAAGGCCCACCTATGGTTATACTAATTGTGTGAATAATAAAAAAAGCTATGCTAGAGATTGTTTAGTAAAAAATTTTTTGTAAACTAAAATTTTTCAACACTTATTAAAGGCAATTAAAACAAACTGTAAAAATGGGAATAAAATAATTAAAACATTTAAGCATTTAAGCTTAAATAAGCTTGAAATCAAATATTTTAGGGAAGGAACTCCAAACCTCCCTCCGCTATAAGTGGCTGGGGCTCCGGAGCATGATGTGGGAGGGTAGGAACATCACTAGTCTTTATGTTTTCTTGTTAAATTATATAATTCTTGAACAAAATTTTATGCATTTCAAGTTTACTATTGAGATGGGCAAAATGAGTAGTTTTTTAAAATTATTTGTAATACTATACAACACGAAACGTTTGACTACAAAAGCCATCTAAAATTATGCAATGTAATGAAAAGAACTAATAATGTGTGGCCTTTTTGTGAAAATTGAAAAAAATTATGTTATTGGTGCCTAGATTTCTGGGCTGGCGCCTAAAATTTGGAGGCTAGGCGCCAGCTGGCGCCTAGGCGCTGGCGAAAAAAAAACCCAGGGGGGGGTTAAACCCCAAATTGGGGGGGGGGTTAAAATCCGAGAAACGCAAAATACCCATATCGTTTTTTTTCTGGAGTGTATTTTACCCATATCGTTTTTCGATTTTGAAGGAAAAATAGGTAAAAAACGCTAATTTTACGTCAAAAAGCCCTTTTTATAGCATTTTTGAGCTTTTTATTGCTTAAAACATTCATTTTGACCTCAAAACTTAAGTTTGGGGGCAGTTGAAGTCATTTTAAAGAATTTTTTTCTTCATTTTTTTAAAATTGGGGGGGTTAATTCCCCCCCACTTCTGAGTGGGGGAGGGGGTTAAACTCCCCTTCTCAGAGTTTGGGGGGGTTAACCCCCCTCAACCCCCCCACCCGTGCCCATGTTTGGTATAACCCCTCAACCCCCCCTCCTGCCCACCTATGGTCCACGCCCACCCACCCCTAAAGCCAAAATTTCGGACCCCCCTAGAAAAAATCCAGAGGCCCCCCTCCTCCCTAAAGCTCGGGAGCGGTCTTGCATGACCCCCTCCTAGCGAGACTGACCCCCCTCCCCCATACATGGGCAAGTTGGTCCGAAGTGGGGGGGGGGTTAAACCCCAAATTAGGGGGGGGGTTTAAAATCCGAGAAACGCAAAATACCCATATCGTTTTTTGTCTGGAGTGCATTTTACCCATATCGTTTTTCGATTTTGAAGGAAAAATAGGTAAAAAACGCTAATTTTAGGTCAAAAAGCCCTTTTTATAGCATTTTTGAGCTTTTTATTGCTTAAAACATTCATTTTGACCTCAAAACTTAAGTTTGGAGGCAGTTAGAAGTCATTTTTAAGATATTTTTTCTTCATTTTTCCAAAATTGGGGGGTTAACCTTTTCTCCTACCCCACTTCTGAGTGGGGGAGAGGGTTAAACCTTAGAATTTGGGGGGGGCGGGTTACCATAGGTGGAAGCCTTCCGGATTTTTTTTTTTTGGGGAGTACACCAGACTCCCCCTAATTTGGGGGGGGGTGTCCCAAATTTTTTCTTCATTTTCCAAATTGGGGGTCCCAAGTTTTTTCCTATTCTCCCGGATTGGTGTTAGACCATACATGGTGCTAGTTGTTCCAGAGTGGGGGGGGGGTTAAACCCCAAATTAGGGGGGGGGTTAAAATCCGAGAAACGCAAAATACCCATACCGTTTTTTTTCTGGAGTGCATTTTACCCAGTATTGACTTTTCGATTTTGAAGGAAAAATAGGTTAAAAAACACTAATTTTAGGTCAAAAAGCCCTTTTTATTGCATTTTTTGGTTATTGAGCTTTTATTGCTTAAAACATTTATTTTGACCTCGAAACTTAAGTTTGAGGCAGTTAGAAGTCATTTTAAAGACATTTTTTTTTCTTCATTTTTCCAAAATTGGGGGGGGGGGGGTTAACCCTTTTTCTCCCTCCCCCCCCACTTTTGAGTGGGGGGGGTTAAGCCCCACTTCTCAGAATTTGGGGGGGGGGGTAACCCCCCCCCCACCCCCAACCCCGTGCCCATGTATGGGGTTAACTTTTGCTCCCCCTTCCCACTTCCGAGGGGGGGGGGGTAAACCCCCTTCTCAGGGGGGGGTTGTCCCAAATTTTTTATTAATTTTTCCAAAATTGGGGGGGGGTTAACCTTTTCTCCCCCCCACTTCTGAGTGGGGGGGGGGTTAAACCCCCCTTTTCTGAATTTGGGGGGATTAACCCCCCCCCCCACCAACCCCCTCTCCTCGTACCCATGTATGCCCTCCCCTCTCTCGACCAATTTAGAAGTATATTTTTTACTTACTGTCAAAAACACGGTTTTTTAGTTGAAAACAGTGTTTAAATACACTTTTTAGGCCTAAATAAGCTGTTTTAGTGTATAAAATTCAATATTAGATTTAAAAACACTTAAATTTATGATTGTAAAAAACTTTGTTAAAAAATCGGACCCCCCTGACCCCCCTAAATTTGAAATCTCGCACGCGGGGTCAACTCTCCCTAAAAAGCGAGGGAAGTCCGGACCACCCCAAAATTTTGGTCTTCCGCCCGGGGGTGGACTCCTCCTCTTGCGGACCTGACCAAAAACATCTGCCTATGTTTAGTATAAGCACCTATTTTTATTTTACAGATTATCAAAATAAAAAAAAAAATATTTGTTTCTATTTATAGAGGCAGAGGGAGAGGTGCGTTTCCTGGTATGCCTGGAATGGTAAGATATCCTGTAAGTTGTAACATGTATTTAAATTTTGTCAGCTTTAAAATATTTATAAACGAAAAAAAGTCCAATGTTTGCTAAAATTTCACAGAGTAATAGTTGCCATTGCCACCAGACCTGTGCACTGCCCCCAGGGTTTTATTGGGGTTCAACTTTTTTGAAACGGGGGGCAAGCAGAGGAGGAAAAAAAGGACAAAAAAAGCAAAGATAAGGTAAAAATAGGTCTAAAATAGTTTAAAATGCATTGAAATAGGCTAAAAACTGCAAAAATTTTGCGATGATGGCGTCATCATAGATCAAAAATGGGGTCATAATTTTTGGGTACTTTTTCATTTTTGGACGGGGAGGGCAAATCCTCCAATAAAACGAGGAGCATTTTCAGACTGTGTACAGGTCTGAGTTACACACTTAAATTTATAATAATCAAAAAGTTTTAGATTTTTTTACTCTTTAAATTAAAACTTATAAAAAGAGATTAAATTAATTATAAATGGAAATTGTGTTGGTTTTGGTTTTTATGGTTTTTTCTTTTGGAAAAATACCATCTGTATTTATTAAACAACCTCCGAAGATATAACATTATTATAGTAAAATTAAAAAAGTTTTCAACACAAAAGTATACTATCGTTATCTTGGTATAAAAAATAAAGGTAATTTTGTTTTCTAATCGTGTTTTACTCAGGGACGTAACCAAGGGGGTGGCGGCCGCCCCCCTCCCCCCCTCCTCCAAAATGGTCAAACGGGAAAAAATAAGGATAGCGATTGGGCGGGGGGAAAAATTTAAAATTTTCTAGCGCCTCGCTTATCGCTCAGCTTCTACCTCTAAAATAGTTTTGGCATCACAATTTACCCCCAAAAACCAAAAAAAAATTCCGCTTCGCTCAAGTCTGTACTGAGCGTTTGCATATCTCTTGCCATTTATCTTGCTTGATGTTATTGAAAAAAGTACAATAATTTTAATAAACAATAAGTACTACACATCAAGCAAAACAAACAATCATATTTGGTTGGTTTGTATAATATAAGTTTCCCCTCTTAAAATCTTCAGCCGCCTACAACAATGGCTTGATATTTTTTTCCATATAGGTACCCTAAAAACATGGAGATACTGCTTATCTGATTTGGTTTACAGTGTGGGTGCAGCCAGGGGGTCTTAAAGGCCCCCAAATGCTTTTTTTGTGAAATCCAGGCTCTGCCAATGTCTGCTAATATAATTTTTAACTAAGAAAACATGTTTTTACTGCTAAAAACATTAGATAATATAGTATTAGACCAAAAACAGTGTATTATACAGCTTTATCTACGTTTATCCCTGCTTTTTTAACCTTTTCAAAAATTATGAGAGGGGGGCCCAGAATTTTGGGGGGAAGCTCCGCCCCCCCCCCTCCCCCCAAAAAAATTTCGGGGTGGGTAAACTAACTCCCGTAATTTTTTTGTACTGCAATCCGTCCCTCCCCAAAATGAAACAAATGAAACCCTGGGTATGTCTCTGGTTTTACTCATTTTCATAAACCGTGAATCCTTTGCAAAATAAAAAAATTCGGTTTTTTTATTATTTTATATTGTTTACAGATGAATGGAGCTGGACTTGCCACCGGTTACGACTTTTCAGAATATGGTACTATTTTATTGCATTTTTAAGTATAAATATAGCCCAATTATTTTTTTTATGAAAAGTTGAAACTTTTAAAATAAAACTAATAAAACAAAATTGTCTGAGTATTTTATTTACTTTTTCATCTTAATGATTAAAAAATAACTGTAATAAAACGTACCTAGTTAATTTGAATTTGTTTTTTGAAACGAAATAAGTTTCTATTTTTGGGCATTTTTTGTTGACTTTTCTGACAAAATGGTTAAACAATTTGATAAAATAACTGGTTGGGTAAGGTTTTTTACAATAAATTCTGAAAATCAAATATTTATTGCAGTTCGTAAAAAATCAAAAATTATCTAAAACTTAAATTCCACCTGGATCTGTACATAGTAAGCTCCTTGCAACAAAAATCAACTGTGCTGAAATCTGTAGATTTTCGTGTGTAAAAATTATCGTGTGGTTTAAACCTTGTTAGCCGTAATGAGGCTATGCTTTTTTAAGCTTAAATTGACCGAACGCACTGAACTGCGTTTTTTTACTAAAATATAAATTTTTAAATTTAAATACTCACAAAAAACTCCACAAGCAGCTTTTAATTGGTAAACTTAAATAAAAATTATTTTTAATTACCAATATAATTATTAATTTATTAAATAATTTAAAGTATATCCGTATTCACAAAACCGGCAAGGCTTCTCTGGTGTCTCTATACCGGTCTGGTCAGTCATACCTAACGTGTCATGAACAACTTCTTAACACTGGACTAAACGTGCGAGCTTTTTCGTATCTTTTAAACGCAAAAAGCTCGCACTTCTTTCCATTTTTTGTAGATTTACATGACACGATGTTAGTGGTTGTGGCGGGCGTGACACGCCGGAGAAGTCTCGCCAGTTTCGTCAATAGCGATCTATACGAATGTGTAAATTATTAAAATAGCTTCAGGTGCAGGACTCGGCTACGGACCCAAACCGGGGGTGGGCATGCGCGGTGCCGCCAGAGGGCTTGGCCCTCACACCGCCCGCGTTAACCCCTACTGAGTCGGTCGAATTCGGAATGTTAAGAACCTCGCCCATCTGAGCGTTACCACTTCCAAATGCGCTTCAATCTCATTCATTAATTTTACAATATTCGTGGGTCTTTATTAACTGTCTTTTATTCTAAATGAAAAAAAATTAACTGTAATTTGAAATTGTTTGGTGCCAGTTGTCTGGTTACATTGTAATATTTTTAGTCGTTGAAATTTATTATAATGATTTCCATTGCCATGTTAAGATGTAGGCGGGCATGTAGGGGGAAAAAATCTTAATGCGCAAAAAATTCGTTAAGCAGACAAATCCAATGTAAAATTTAAAATTTTTAAATAAAAGTTTTATCTAAAATATAGTTCCTATTAATCAGACCTGTAAAGTGCCTACCCTTTCCCTTTATGTAGTTAAACAGGAGGCACACGGACATGGGAGAAATTTTTTTTAAACCCGTTCCTGTGATTGCTTTTCTCCCATTACAACCGTTAACCCTTCGTATCACCGCCGTGAAACATTTGTTTTACGGTGGTGGTATCTACAACGTCCAACCATTGTGATACGTAAACTTAAACCGTGGTTCCACGTATAACCTAGGTCATACATAAATTTTTACTTGTGATTAGTACCCAGTGATCAAGCGAATTGAAATGGTTAGAGCTGCACGGTATCAATATGCTGATTTTATTTACGGATACAGCGTATAAGGTACGACCTACGTACGACCTAGGTGATACTTACGTAGTACAATCTGGTTAGACGTAGATACCACACCGCCGTGAAACGACAGTTTCACCGCGGTGATCCGTAGGTTTCAGGGTTGTTATCGTGGAGAAGGCAAACACAAGAACGGGTTGAAGCAGTGAATAAAGTGAAAGAAGAAAAGGAGGGCAAAAAAATAAAATTTAAGTAAAACTAGGTCGAAAAAGTCGTGAATTATATGTTTTAGTTCTTTTTTTTGTTTTTAAGCAGGGGAAGGGAGGGACAGTCATTTAAAAAAACGACGGGGCATCCGGACCGTGCACAGGTTTTTTGCTTAAACAAAATTCTCTAACACAACAGTAGTCTTTAAATTTAATACTTCGCGTTGCAGGAAAAACTCGCTAAACATAACTATTTAAATTTTTAATATTTTAAAACCCCAAAACATTGCATTTTACTGAATTACTGTAGTATTAATTATAAATTTAAATGTTAAATATTGAATTCTTAGTTTTTTTGTAATATTCATTTATAATTAAAGTATTGTTAATTAATTTACTGTTAATTATGTTGTATATAATTATTAGCAAATATATTTTAATTGCTCTACTAATTAAAAAAAATTTTAAAAAATCATGGTTTAATACAAAATCAATTAAAATTATTATGTTATTTTTTAAATTGTGTATCAGTTGAGCTAAAAACGAAGTTTTATAAATTTAAACACATTAAAAAAGCACAAAAAAAATAAACTAAAGTCTTTTTTATTTTTATCTATTTTTAAAACTAATCACATATTGCCATATTATTGGTGTTTTCTTTAAATTAAACTTCGTGGATAGTTGTCATTTTATTTTTCCCATTTGCGTTGTTTTTGTTGATTCGTCAAACATTTTATAACTTGATGTGATGGTCTCTTTTTAATAAAAATTTTAGAAAATATTATTTTAGTGTTAAAACGTTATATAGGTACAAAAAATTCGGTTACCATTTAAATAAACGATTTCCTATAAAATTTTCTTTTTGAATTAAGAATTATAAAAAAAATTGACTTTTTCTCTATAGGATATTTAACTAACTTAAAACTACAAAAAACTATACTAAAATATTTCATTAATTAAATTAATTTTGCTATAAATGTCAAACATCTAACGTCTACATTAATAATAAAATAATGAAAAAAAACGTCACAATAGTATTGTGCTTTAAATAATCGAAATGAAATTTTATGGAATATTATTTCCTTTTAAAAACACAATGATACTTCTGGGGCAAAGTTCATAAATAGTGGCTATGGATGCCAAACATAATTATTTTTACTAAAATTCAATTTAGAGAGTGTCGCCTCTTGGGCACGTTTCATAAAATCATAGTTTAGAATCTATTCAAAAAATGATGTGGGCTATGCAAAATTTTATTATTTACTAACAAAAATGTAATAAAACCTGAAAATTTTTTTCGACCACTTAATTTTTGTACACAAGTTTGTAAACACGGATGAGTAGCATCCTGGAATTTTTTTAAAAAGGGTATTGCGGAAAAAAATAATACGGGGAGGGCAGACGTATCCACCAAAATCCTTATTTTAGCATTTTAGTTTACTATAAAAAGAAAAAAAAACTATTTTAAATTAGTGTGGTTTTTGCGTCAGGAAATTTAAGAAGCGGAATGCGTTTTCAGTTTTGCGATTTTTGTAGAGGAAATTTTTTTTCTCCGGTCCAACTATGTTTGTAACTATAACCTTATTAAACCAAAATTTAAATTATATTTTACTAATCAACAAAACATTCTCTAAATGAATAGTTTTATTAAACTGATTCTTGGAAATAATTAATCACAACAAGCTACATTAATTGGAAAATTAATGTAGCTCGTTCTTTAACAAAATATTAAAATTGATATCTTCATTATAATAATGGTGGAATTTAATAATATAGCAGATTACTAGCCTAGCTTAATAAACTGTCTTCTTTAATTTTTCCGGAAATAACTGAAAATAAATGACGGATCGATTCTAATGACTTCTTTAAAACTTAATTTCTTAAATGAAACCGCAGGTATGGTTATTATAAAATTAAATTAGCAAAAATTAATAATTTTACAAAAATCTTTTGGACTGGAATGAAAAATTAGATGTTAATATTCAATATCAACTGCTAGACTTATATTTGAATTGATTTTTTTCTTCTATGGTTACCATAGGTGAGAAAGGGGGGGGGTAGGGTCCACCCCCCTGGCCTCGAAATTTTGGGCCCCCCTAGACGAAAATCTAGGGGGGCCCTCCCCCCAAATTTCCGAATTTTTTACACCTGACCCCCCTCTAGATTTTGAAATCTGACCCCCCCTCCCCCCTCGGGAAAATTTTCAGGTACCTTTTTTATACTAAATTTCTTTTCCCAAAAACATGAATATTTCATCACATATTCATGCTTTTACACCCTTTTTATACATGAATATGGCTTTTTATTCAATAAAATGTAGTATTATACTATTAAAAGTACTATTATTAAAGTTATTATGGTTTAAAACTGTTTTGTTTTGGA
>JASAMX010012564.1:0-28143 GCA_030248175.1 Microlaimidae sp. YZB2_3
GAACGGTAGGTGAGACAGGTGTCGGTGGCGCGATCTTAAGTGAGGCGCATGTTCAATTTTTTGGACGAGTTCTGACCAACTACCCAAAATTTAGACGTTCCCGACGGTTAGCAAATGTGCTTGATCAGGCGAGGCTTGATGTTATCTGAAAAATCGGCCGCGTAAGATCTGATTCAAAATCCCTTAATCTCCGGTTGGAAAAGCGTGACTGATAAGACGTCGTAAGCGATCGGGCAGCATTCTTTCAACTGTTCCCCATTCCGTCGCCTTGCATTGCCCAGTTCTGCGGACCTGAGGGTCTGCGGTCTCGGGACTGTGGAATTCCTCTGTCAAAAAGAGCGCACAGTTCATCATAGCCATCCCAACTGCCCGTCTGGGCTCCGGGGCTTTGAGAAGACGATAGGCTGTGTCGGCGGCGTCACGTAGAAATGTAGGTAACATTAACGCTTTGTCCGCCTCCTCTAGTTTTTGATTATCAGCCCACTTATCAAAATCCTTTAGAAAGCTCGGAAAGCTCTCCGTTTGACGTCCTCTGTAGATTTGCGGTCGTCCCCAGGCTTGATCAATAACGCGCGCAAGTGGCTCTCTTGCAGGAGCCACAGCGTTGCGAGAGCTTGTATGGGCGCGGTATCGACTCTTGGTGCTCCGGGAAGCGTTTGATCCCTTGGGTCTCGGCTCACCTGACCCTCCTTTAGGCTCTTGCCGTTTAGGGTTGGCTCTGATATCTGTCTGCTGTCAGGCCTGGTGGATAATACGGACTCTTGTTCGAAGCTTTCTAACCCGCACTTACGCTGACTGTCTTGGTTATCAGGCGAAAGAACAGGTAGTCGGTGAAGATGGCGGGAGTCGTAGGTCTTCGGGGAATTACCAGCTGCTGCCTGATTTAATTTGAAAACCAAATTTCCTGAAAATAGGCGAATCTTCTATCTGCTGCTGAATTAGGATTTGTCCCAATTCGTCGGTTTCTCAGGTTCATCCACTGACTGGGAGTTTTTCGAATCGTCGTGGACTTTGTACCTCCTGCGTTTTTAAAAAAAATGTAGCGATTCAGAAAGCTATCCGAACGATATTCACTTCTTAGTTCAAAATCTCCTAGCCGCTCTCGTCGCGAGCCCTGGTAATCTAGGAGCTACTGAAATCGATTCTTTGGTTCTTCCCCTAGCCGCTTGATAGCCTGGTTATCTAGGAGGCTCTGGAATCAACTGTAAACGTTCTTCTCCTAGCCGCTTGTAGCCCTGGTTATCTAGGAGGCTCTGGAATCAACTGTAGACGTTCTTCTCCTAGCCGCTTGTAGCCCTGGTTATCTAGGAGGCTGACTTGTCTTGTCTCCTTCTAGGCGCTGCTCTAGCCCGTTCTTCTAGAAGGGAAGGATATCCTCAGGTTTCTCAAATTCTTTGTGGATCTGGCTTTCCTAACCGCTCAGAAAGCCCTGGTTATCTAGGAAGGAATCCTTTTCTGGACCAAACTTTCTCAACGACCGTGCGCACTTGTCGTCGAGAAAGCTAGCAATCGGTCGGCAGATTGGGTTTCCTATTGGCTAAAGGAGTCTGGATCCGGATCCGGATCGTCGATCCGGCTATCCAAGAGAATGACGTTGTGTCACTCTGGTTGTCTCCAACTGTAATGTCCCTGCCTATCTGTCGTGTGTGAGTTTTATGATAACAGGCGAGGGAGCACTACAAGGCCCTTGCGCTGAAGTCGTAGTGTGGAATTCAAGTGGAAGATTTTATGTCGCACAATATATGTTCCCACAATAGGCCCAATGAGGCCACAGTCTTGTCTCGAACCCTGGGGCTCGTCAGGATAACTGTTTTGAATTTTCAACTGGGCTGGAAGAACTAGCCTAGGGGTTAGGGTAGTTCCGAGCGGGAGTCTTGATTTTCTAACTGGCCAAATAACTTTCTTGAAATATAATTTTTCAGAATCAAGAAGATAGAAATAAGACTTTTATGACTCGCTTGCTCGCATTCCCGCTTAAATACTCCATCTCAGCCCACGATTCCCGGGACTTGGCAATAGTTTTACATATTTGCCAAGTGTCCGGGAACACGGCTAGACGAGTGGGTTAACGAAAACCCCGAAACTATTTCTTCCAGACTTATAAAAAACCTAAGTTTTTATACATGGATTTAGAAATTAATTAAAACTGAATTATTTATTTTTGGTGGGTTACAGTACCCCATGGGCGTAGCCAGGGGGGTCTAGGCAGGGGGTCAAGAAAGACCCCCCTTTTGAGTCGGCAAAGGAAAAAATTTGGGGTTAGACCATACATGGGCAAGTTGGTCCGGAGTGGGGGGGGTTAAACCCCAAATTAGGGGGAGGGTTAAAATCCTAGAAACGCAAAATACCCATATCGTTTTTTTTCTAGAGTGCATTTTACCAATATCGTTTTTCGATTTTGAAGGAAAAATAGGTAAAAAAACGCTAATTTTAGGTCAAAAAGCCCTTTTTATTGCATTTTTGAGCTTTTTATTGCTTAAAACATTCATTTTGACCTCAAAACTTAAGTTTGGAGGCAGTTAAAAGTCATTTTAAAGACATTTTTTTCTTCATTTTTCCAAAATTGGGGGGGGGGGTAAACTTTTCTCCCCCCACTTTTGGGTGTGGGGGGGTTAACCCTCCTTCTCAGAATTGGGGGGGGTTAACCCCCCCCCCAATCCCCCCCGTGCCCATGTATGTGTTAGACCCCCTTTTGGGTCGCCAACGATAAAAATTAAGGGGTCTAGAACGGCCATTTTTTAAAAATTTTCTCGCACTTTGCTCCGCTCAGCGCTCGATTAATTGGTCTCCATTTCCTGATTTATGTTACTTAGTTTCGTAATCTTGGTATGACCAAGCTGGACCCACCCCATTATTAATGACGTCAATTTGTATTTTTAGACCGCACCTTTAAATGTGTTTTATTTCGCTAACCATATTAAAACTGCAAAAAATAATGTTCTAAATCCCATATAAAAATTTTTTTGTCTACGTCATTTTTGTACAAACCTTAATTTAGGCGTACCTGCAGCGTGCCTACTACTAGTCAAAAAACTGAATTCTGCAGCCCTCACAAATGATTAGAATTCAATTTTATTATAATAAAACAGAAACCAAGCAATAAAAAACAATTATTCTTTACACCTTTAGGCGTCCGAAGAGGATTCTTGGATTGTTTAAACGAGACCGGAGCAGCGCACATTCTAGCACATGCCTGAAACATTAAAAAAGTCATTATTTTGGGTAATAAGCAAACCAGCCTATAAGGATGCGTTTAAAGTTAAAGGTGTTTTTAACCAAAACGTCTGATATAACGAGTAACAAAATCAATTTTGCCCAGTATTTAGGTTATTGATATAATGATTAATTAAAAGCCTCATATTTTGAAATTATAATATTATTATGTTATTATAATAATATTAGCTTCTAATAATTCATCGCAAATAATATTTTCTTGTTTAAAAAATGTAAATAAAAAATAAAATATCAAAAATAAACACACTTACCATATATTGCAAACACTCCGGTTCCAATGACGGAAGACCAAAGTCAGACACCCACACACTTAAGTCGAAATTATTCGCCATTCCAAAAATAAAGTAGTAAAAACGTGTTTAATGCTTTTTGTTTTTATAATATCATTTTTATTATTTTTGTTCACTTTTAGCAGAAATATACAATCAAATGCCCAACTATACACTAAATTTATGACCAAAATTTTGCTAGAAAAGTCGTGTATACATGCCTGAAGCCCGACTTCACACCTGTGCACTGCCCCGCACATTTTTGCAAAACTGCAAATATTCAGGAGAATATTAGTGCACTGCCACTAATATTTGGGGAGGGGGGAAGGAGGCATTTCTAGATCGTACACAGGTCTGTGACTTTTTGTGACTTTTCTAGCAAAATCCACCATTTTCTGCTATCTTTCCCGCGCTGCGATCTTTTATTGGTGTTAGTTTTCTTGCAGTGGAAACTGACTTTTTTGTACTCAATACTGTTTTATTCGCACTGTGAGCTCGGCTGCACAACAAAAAAACACAAAGTGAAGCAAAAAGTTTGTGTTTTAATGAGTAAAAGTCGTTGTTTTGACGGTGAAATGTCAAAACTTTTTTGGTTTGAATGAAATAAAGCGACTTTACGTTTAAAACTAAATAAAACAAGTGTCGAAGTGATTTACTTGATTGAAAATGACCACCAGCCTTTGTATTTTTATGTTGTGCAGCCAGACTCGCAGTGCTAAAATAATTGCAGTCCGAATAAAGAAGTAGAAGTGCAAAAAAAGCCGCAGTTCCCACTTCAGGAAAACTAACAGTGTTAAAAATCGCAGCGCGGGAAAACTAGTAGAAAATGACGGAGTTTTGGCAAGAATAGTCGCAAAATAGTTTTGCGAGTCCGACTTTTTTAGCAAAATTTTGGTCAAAAATTTAGTGATACTCGAACATTCTCTTGTGCTATATGCTTGCTTAAAGTAATAATCCGTAGACATTTTAGCAGAATTAGAGCAATTTTTTAGTAGTGATGTTTCTTTCTAGCAATACCAAGTTCTGAAATTTAGGGCATTTATGAAAAAAGATTGCGGAAATCCGCTTTTCAAAACAGTTACCTGCAGTAAGGTTTATTTTATACTCAAATTTAAAATTTAATTTAATGAGTTTTATTATTATGGTATTTTGGCTAGTTAGTTTATCGTGCAACCAGTTGCCCGAAAAAGTTACTGGTAATCGTTTAAAATTTTTTTTGGTAAATGCCAGATAAAATGCAGTTCAAAAGTTTCAGCCTTAATATTAAAAAATTAGTTTGCTATCAGAGAAAACCACAACACATCTTTAGAACGATGATAGACGATGTCAAACTAAGATTGGATAGAATTTAAAATTATTTTGTTCGCTTGTTGGTTGCAAAATTAAAACAATTCTTATAATCTGTAGTAAAATAAAAGATAAAATATAATATTTTACATTTAAAAAAGAAATTTTACATTCATACTTGAAAACAAAGGCTCTTAAGCTTTTATTAAACATAAACATTATTACATATCACATTATAAGACTAACAGAATAATTTTATAATTATTTGCGAAACATTGCAAATAATGATAGGAATAAAATGTTTATCGACAATTCTTTTGTTTATTGACAACGGTTTAGTAAAATACTAATGAAGCAATCAATTTTCACTCAAAGATGAATTCACAGATGTTAACAAGGGAAGAATAAGTTCCAAACGACTTCGAATCTAAAAATAAATTGAGATTAATTTAAAAAAGTTAAAATTTATGTAAACGATAAAATTTTATCTTAAAGGTTCGGTACCGATTCAAACTTTTTGTCTTCTATTTTGATTTTTTTGTGAAAATCTTAACCCTGTACCCAATGATCCACAAAAATTTTTTCATCAAATATCTCCAGTGGTTCAGGAGATATGACCCCTTAAAAATGTCGTTTTGTTTTCGATATTTTTGTACTTGAAAGATTCCTTAACAGACATTCAAAGAAAGTGGCTAGTTTCTATTTTAATTTGACACCTTGATTCTTAAGATTGGTGCAGTATTTGTCGAGATATTGCATTTTCCGTACAAAAAACCCTCGAATTTTTCGCTAAAATACCAAGCGACGGAAGTCATTTAATAGAAAGACTTTACGCTTTTATAAATACGTTTTACTGCATCCTGTGTGAGCAGCGCGCTTGGTTGGTTTAGTAGTGAGTTGACGTTGCGTGCAGTTTATCGAGTTCGAGACCTGGTTAATACATTTTTTGATTCTTCGTTAAATAAATAAATATAAAAATAATTTTTTTTACAAACAATGCCTGTTTCGGTCTCTTTTTATTTAAAAAACTAATTATTTTAAGCGCTCACATTAAATTTACCATTTTTCAATTGACCCTTGACAGTTTTTTTTGTCAAAAACTCAAGTTATGATTCATATTAATGCACAATCAAATAATGATTCATTTCAACAGCCTCTAAATTTGTTATTTTCAAAGCATAAGGAATGATAAAATTTGTTTACGATTTTCGTAGTTATAATGATAAAAACGGAAGCGGTTGGACCTTTGTGTGTTTAAAGTGATTTCATTTTTTGTCTTTATAAATTTTGTGAGGAATTATCGGTTTAATAAAGCTGTTGAAAATGCTTAATTAGATCATTTTAATGAGAAAATAGTGAAAATGATACATATAGTTTTGTTTTCTGCCCGCAAAATAGTTTTGGTATTAAATGTAGCGCCGAAATCGAAATTAATTTTGCCCAACATTTTTTCCTTTACTCGTTTTTTTAAGCGAAAAATCGTCGGTTTTTTGACGGAAAATGTTATATCTCGACAAATGCTGCAGTATTAACAATCAAGGTATCCAATCTTAATAATCAAGGTATCAAAATAAAGTTGAAAAGTAGCCGCTTTCTTGTAACTTATTTTTAACTTAAATTTTTACACCCATTGAGCAATCTTTCAAATACAGAATTATCAAAAAAACGCCATAATCATATATCTCCTGAACCACTGGAGATATTATGATGAAAAAAATTTTTGTGGGCAATTGGGGCAAGGGTAAGGTTTTTTAAAAAAATAATCATCAAAACTAAATACAAAAAGTTTGACTCGGTACCGTCCTTTTAAAGGTGAAATTTATTATTTCGTAATTTACAAAAAAAAAGAAATCACATTATATTCACTTCATAAACCCATAATAAAACCTAAAGCGAATTGAATTCTTCAAATCAAAAACTATTGTAACACTTACTTGGTATAAATTTATATTTTTGTTTGTTTTTGTTTTCCTATATACCAATTTCCCCATGAAAAATGGGAATTGCTGTTTATATCGTCGAACAAAAAATTAGAACTCTCTACTATGAACATTATAGCATGATAAGACAGAGGATTTTTTTATTTACTTACTCTAAAACAAGAAGTTTTAAAAAGAATGTGTAGTAGCTGAATCATATAACTTACTACAATTATTATGGTAAAATTCCAAACTATTTTTTAATTAAACATAACACGGAAAAATTTAGGAAAATGTTATTTATAACGATTTAACTAAAGAATTTTAATTATAATAACAATAATTAATACTTCAAGTTCCGTTCGATAATTCATTTGGGGTGCAACGGCACATATTGTGTCATCAACGGAACAAGCAAGGTCAGCCCACTTTTCCATCAAAATACGATCTTCATCTCTACAAACAAACAAAAATATAATAATTGCTAAAATTAAAAACCAATGTTGTTAACGCTTTAGTGTAAGATTTTTGGCCTTGTTCAAGAACACATCATTAAATTAAAATTATAATTAATATAAAAAAAGATCATGATAAAGTTAGCCTTAATTTTAATGTCCAAGGTAGCGTTTATAATGATAAAAAATCACTATGACTGTCTATCTTAAAGAATGCCGATTTTTTGGCTGTTTATTTCAAAATTTTGTTAATTTTGCAACTGACTTAAGTTAAGTTTTTTTTACTTGATTAGAATAAACTCAGAGAGAGCAAAAATATTTTAAAACCTACGGTGTCCATTCTTTATGCGCAGGAGGTTCTTCTGTATTAGAAATAATTTGGTTGGGATTATGGACGGGATCGCTCAGCATCACATCTTTTCCTCGTTCTCCGCGCAGAAATATAGATGTATTGGATCCTTCTCCATTTCCACCTTAATTATACATAAAATGAATCACTACAATTGTTAGTAAAAATCTAACAGCGAAAACACTTTATTAATTTTTTCGCAAGAAAAAAGCGATCTTTTTATACCACAAAAAAATCATTGCAAAGGCGCGAGAGCGTGTCGATGTCTGTTTTGTGCAGCTAAACCTAAATAATACACATTAACCCGTTCACGTAATGGCCTTTACCACCGATACAACCGTAAGACCTTCGTACGACAAAGGTGAAGCCTTCGTCTTACGGTGGTGGTATTTTCGTATGACAAATGTCGTACGTAAACTTTACGGCGGTAAGCTCTTCGCATGACCTAGGTTTTACTTCCGTCATGCATAATTTTTTGTGCGAGAATAGTGCCCAATGAGCGACCAAATTGAAATGGTTAAAGCTGTACGGTAGCAATATGCAAATTTTTGCACATGATTACACATTATCCTACGCAATACACTGTATCCGTGACAAAAATTTGCATATCGCTACCGTACCGCTTTAATCATTTCAATTTGTTCGCTCACTGGGCACCCCTCGCGCAAAAAATTAGGTATGACGGAAGTATGACTTAGGTCGCACGAACGTTTCACGGTTGTAACCGAGGAAAAGGAGATTACGGGAACAGGTTAATAATAACTAAGATTCGTTGTTAAGAACTTGTTTGTTTGTTTGTAAAATATGCCACAACTTGTTTATATCATCTTGCACTATAATGGAATGACAACCATCATTGGGCCAGTACAGCATGATATAACTTAATGGAAGGATTTAGGAAAATTAATATTGAACACTATTGAATATTAAATTGATTATACACATGATGAAACCTTAAAGCCTAAAAAATTAAATATTTTAACATTTTATCATTTTAATACACACATTAAGACTAGTTAAACAACTATATTTAGTAGTATGTATACAGATACACCATACTCTATTAACTTGAATAAAGAAGAAAATGAAGTTGTATTAATTTTAGATTATATTTAAAAAGTTTTATTGGTTTTTATTTTGGTTAGTATTATGGTTTTAATTATAGTGTTTTAGCTTTAATACCCTTTCCCCTGTACTGCTCATTAGCTATTTGAGCAGGGACGTAGCCAGAGTTTCATTTTGGGGGGGGTGGGGGCGGATTCTAGTACAAAAAAAAATTTCAGGAAGGGGAGGCTCCGCCCCCCCTCCCCCCGAAATTTGGGGGGGGGGGGGGGCCGAGCCCCCCTTAATTTTTGAAAACGTTAAAAAAGCAGGGATAAACGTAGATAAAGCTGTATAATACACTGTTTTTGGCCTAATAACCTATTATCTAAAATGTTTTTAGCGGTAAAAACATGTTTTCTTAGTTAAAAATTACATAAGCACACATTGGCAGAGCCTGGATTTTACAAAAAAGGAATTTAAAGACGTTAGTTTCAGACCCCTTGGCTAAACCCACATTGTAAACCAAAGCACATGAGCAGCATCTCGGCTCCATGTTTTCTAGGGTATTAGCATCAGGCAACATAAATAACGAGATATATATGTATGTATACTATAGAAAGTGACCGCTGAGCGAAGCGAAGCGGAACAAATTTTTGGTTTTTGGGGGTCCATTGGGGTACTAAAATTATTTTAAAGTTTGGCGCCGAGCGATTAGCGAGGCGCTAGAAAATTTTGAATTTTTAGCCTCTGAAAACTCCCAAATTTTACTGTCTGGCGACCATTTCGGGGGGGGGCGGCCGTCCCCCCCCTTGCCCAACCACTATCCTTATTTTTCCTCCTGTCCGACCGTTTCGGGGGGGGGGGGAGCGGCCGCCATCCCCGCCCGCCCCCCCCCCCCGCCCGCCCCCTGGCTACGTTTCTGTATTTGAGTGCCTAAATAAATAAGCAACTCAAGCATTTCCGGGCTCCGGCACTTGTTGTTGTTGCATTACCTGAAACTTATCTTCTCTATGCAGTTTATGCAAAATGCAGGCGCTAAGACAAGCCAGGAGGGGCGAAAAAAATTTACCCCATGGTTAAGACTCTTCGTCCAACATTAATAACGATGTTGGCAACCTTTACCGCTAGAGTGTTCACTGCATGCAGATGCAGTGTTCACTCATTCCAAAGTCTTCGTTTAAAGGATTTTTTATTTCGCCTGATTTTCCGGCACTTCCCACACGTTGTTAAGGAAAATGGACCCGACGGTTGGCCACCGCGAGGAGGTTACTGTGAAAGAAAGCCACCTTTTTAGACAATATTTTAGCTTGAACATATATTTTAATTACGTTTATAGATTACGAATGAAGGCAGTACGTAGGCCCCGTTAAGAACTTAATTATTACAATTTCTTTCCTGGGGCCTATTTCATAAAGATTTTTGTAATTGTAAATTAATAAACGCATTTAATTTCTTCTTATTTTATTAATGAAAAAATACGTACGTAACTGTGGAATTTACGGAATTTACAGACATGTAATTTTTTAAATTCTAAACGCAATTTTATTAATATACTTTTTAATTAAAAAAAAAATAAAAGAAAAATATGCGTTTATTAATTTACAGCTGTAAATTAATTACAGGCAATTTTTATGAAATAGGCCCCTGGGGCTTCTTTCAAAAACAATAACAAGGGGAGTAAAAATGACTCAAATCAAAATTTAAAAAAAAAAACATTTTTTTAATTCACACACATAAGTTAAAGTTTTCACAAATTAAAAGCATTTTTGTGACATTTAAACTTAAGACATTTTATAGTTGTTGCTACATTACCTACTGAAACTTATCAAAATTAATTATCACAATATTTAAGTTAACGCAAAATATTTTGGTTTAGATGTGTATGCATCCATTTTATATCTAAATACAGTAAAATCACGAGCTGGCCAAATGCATAGAGTAAAAACTACCCCCATTGAAAGTAGAATATATAAATTGCTGGTTAAAAAGTCAAGATACCGCCAATAATAAAAAAACCAAATATTAAAAATTATGTTTGAGGGTTTTTTGTCAGTGTTTCTTGACAAAAAAACAGATCTTAATTGGATCAAAGTCCTGGAAAGTATCTGGATTTTAATTGAGACAGATTTTTCTCTAGTTTTCTGGGTAATTATTGTGACTGCGGATTTAGTTGATTGCATTAAAATAAATCCAGCTCTGAATATTTTGAGTAATAATTTTTGATAAATTTTTTAATAAATATTTTCTTAAATTCTAAAAACAAAAAGCATTTTGTGAACAAATAATTTTTATGGCCATTGGACAGTCTAGAAGTTATGCATTTTTATGAATGTGAATGTGGTGAATGCATTTTTGTTGGGGGTTAAAACTGCTAAGTGGCCTTTTCATGTTAAGTCGTGCTTGATCACAAAGATCGTTGTCGCTGAGTTTCTTTTTACACAAAATTTTTTCCTAAACTAATTCTTTCTATAGATTTAAATCTATAGATTTAAACGACATTTCTTTTTGCAGTTTGTAACTATAAATTATATTTTGTAACTTAAATTGTATTTTGTAATTTGAATATTATTAAGAAAATAACGAGAAAAGCAAAATGCAAAAAAAACAATTTAAAATACCTAGAGAAGGAATAAAAGGAGTGCCGAAAGCTTTATACACCGCTTTTTTCAACATGTCTTGTGTTTCAAAACTCTGCTCGGACGCCAAGTACCCAGACAGTTTATCTGGAGTATCGGGAAACGTTTCCATGTTGTCCACAAGCGCCAGAAGATCCGAGATTTTTTGGCAAGATTCCATCTCAAGAGGATCTTCCTCCGATTCTGTAGGGAAGAGATTGAGCTGAAGTAGATCTTCCTGAAACAAACAAAATAAATTAATTAAAAAACTACTTCAAATAAAAAAGATACTTACTAAACAATACACTACTATGAATGAAACAAAAGTTTAAGAAACAATAAGTTTTTTTGGATTGAAAAAAGGACAAACCTATTATAGTCGTAGCCGATTACTTCAATCTGTGATATTTTGTGATATTTTTAGACCTACACTGTTGCCAATTAGTTTTTCAATAAAATTTTATTTTTGCTTTAGATTTGTTTAACCGTTTTAAATAAGTTATGCTATAATTATAGAAAAATCATACTAAATTTACTATAAAAGTTTTTTTTAATGTCTGATACAGTTTTTGTATTGTATAATCTCAAACAAAAATAGTCATTTCAGGAGAGTTTTATTCTACCGTGGGATTAAATTACAGCACTTTGAAGGTTTAGACGTTAAATTCTTTTTTATAACGATACATACAAGTGCTTAATGAACTTGGTTACCTACTAATATGTTTAATGCATCAAATTTAGATTCTAAATAATCTCATCTAAACTCTAAACGTACAAAATTTGTATTAAGTTAAAAAAACAAACAAAACAAATTATTTACATTACCACTGCAAATGTCGTACTCAATTCCTCCTGATATAATGTTGCTGGAACCAATTTGTTTCCCACATACACGTAAAGCATACCTTGGATAAACTAAAACATAATATACTAGCTAAATTTAAATGTTTCGATTATGACAAAATATTGCAAATATAGAAAAAAGTGCAGGAAGCGTGAACGCATCAACGTAAGGTCAAGGTGGGCAAGAAAAAAAGGGGAGCGGTTGGTTATGCTCCCCATCCCCAAATTTTCAAACTATCGACACCTCTCCTCCATTAATTTAAATTTACGAGAGACAATTTCGCCACTCATTCGGCCCCACTAACTAAACGAGTTTTAGAAAAGCTTAAAATTAAAAAAGCTATAAATGGAGTTTTCTGGAAATAGATACTTTACAAGTTAGAAAATCCAAGGAAACGTTCTTCATTCTTAGCATTTGTTTTTGAAATGCAATCTTAGATTGATTGATTCATTTGTATTATATATATTGACTTATATGGAGTCAACGACGGAGCCTCTACGCAGCGACTCTAACCGGACCGGAATGGATTCATCCAGGAAATGAAGGCCAATACTGTTTAAACTTTTTCCGGAGCATAAAGGTTTCCACTTTGTGCCTGACTGCATCCATTTTTTTCTGCTAAGTGGCAGCCATCCTGGCTGCCGCAGTTACTGATGGCGATGTCCGCGGACATTCATCCTAACCCGGCCCGCCTAAAACTATTTTTCCGTGCGCTCACTGCGGCACAAATGTTTACAGAAATAGTGTCCAGTGCAACAAATGTAAAAACTGGGGTTACACCTAAAATGCTCCAGTTTAAACAGTCTAAAAAAACTATAACCAAAATTTTCTCTGTAACAGAAGCACTTCATCTACTCAACCGTCTACAACCACCAAAAACTCCACTATAAACATTTTACAATTTAACGCCAATGGAATTTCTAACAAAATACAAAAGCTCACAAACTTTTTGTCGAAAATAACATTCATATCGCTGCTATTCAAAAGTCAAAATTATCTAGTAAATCTAAAGACCCCAAAATCGCAAATTACACAACACTCAGAAAAGATTGGGATTCCAATGGAGGCGGTCTGCTCTTTTTTGTCCATCACTCTATCAACTTCAAAATTTTGGATATACAATGAAATGACCCCACGCAGAAATACTTGGCCTGCAAATCCTTCAAATCAAATCAACAATTCTAATGTTTCTATCTTCAACATTTATGTTTCTCCTTCCAGCTCTTGCAACGCCAACTACCAACCAGACATCTACCATCTCCTCAATAATCAGGATAGCATTCTACTAAAAGTTGTTAACGCACACCATGGCCTCTGGCACTCAAGCCTCACAGACGCCAGAAGAGACTCAGCAAACATTATAAACAACTCGAATATGGCATCACTAAAGAAAAACACTCCAACACGTAGACTACACCACCCCGGGATTCAAAGCAGTTGAGTAAAACAATATCTATTACTTATAAAAACTGTTTTTAACATATTTATTTACTGTTTGTAAAAAATATTCGTAATAAAAGACATATAATGTCAAAATAATTAATTTAATAGTGCTTTTGGGTAAATAAACAAAAGTGGGAAATAAACGAAAACATTCATAGCGCAAAATTCTCATCTGTTCCGAGCATTCAGTGCGCTCTTTTTTTACTATCGACTAAAAAATTCTGAACTCTGGACGAAAAGTAAAGCAGATTCACACTGGAGTGACAAGTGAAAAGTGACAAAGCGTTTACATCATGTAACGAGACCAGTCACAATGTAAGGGTGTATTTAAAATAGACGTTTAGTGGATTAGTAGGCACGGTTTTTATTGCACTGTTCGCACTTAAACTTTGGTCCACACCGTAGTGGCAGCTGATAGCTGATAGTGAACGCTCGCGTTTACATCATTACACTCTCATTGTTGCTGCGGTGTAAACTGTGTGCGCTGTGCGTCACCTATCAGCTGCCACTCCCGGTGTGAACGGGCCCTTAGGTGGCAATGCCACCGGTGGGATTGCCACCGCGAGGTGGTATTGCCACCGCTGTTGTGTCTAACGTTAAACATAGGACGTGTTCACACTGGCAATGCCACCGCTGTTGTGTTCGATCCACAACTCCGTCACCGGTGGCAGCTCTTTCAAGAAAAAAACGCATGGGAACGCGCGCATTGTTAGAAAAAAATCAATGAAAAATACTACGGTTTTTACATAAACGTTTTCGTTGTGTAAGCAAAACCAGCGAAGAATATTGCAGTTTTAACTGAAAAACGCGTGAATTGTATAAAAAATAAAAAACATAAGCAAAATGGATTCGTTAGTAAAGAACAAACAAATGTATTTTATGAAAATTTTAAGTAGTTTTTGCAAATTTTAAACATACAAAGCATGAAAAAGTGCTTGAATATGAATTTATAATTTTATACATTAATAAAAGATTTGCAAATTTTTTTTGCTGCACAGTTTCTAATATAATTTATTGCGCGGCCTTAGGTTAAAAGAGTATTAAACAATCTAAAAAAACAGGGTTATTAAAAAAAATCTAAAAACAATATCGTTTACTTATATTAATTAAAAACAAAACTTTTAAGTTTGTTAATGTTTCTTAACCGAACAGTTTTTTTACTACTTTACTTTAACTTCTTAATTTTTCTCTCTCTAAACCGAACAGTTTTTTTTACTACTTTACTTTAACTTTTTAGTTTTCCTCTCTCTAAACCGAACAGTTTTTTTACCGAATATTACATTTGTCTTATCATATTCTTCAATTCTCGTTTTTAATTTGATTTTTACATTACAATATAAATCTTCTAACTTTGTGTTTTACGTTCACGAAATACGATTATTGCGTTCAAAAAAACAGTTCAGTCACCACAAAATCACCACCATTAACCGACACCTCACGTACTGTCTATCATCCTGCGTGGAATTTTTCGGCGAACTGTTAATTTTAGTTGAGATATACATAATCCCTGAGAAATTGGCAGTTTCCAGAGCGTCGTTGCTCTGACACAACAAGTCACAATCAGTATAATATCAACGTGACTCTGACTCATTTTGTTTAACTAAAATTCTGTTTTAAAAGATAAAAAGAGTCAGAGTCACGGGTATTTTGCGCCGATTTTGACTCATGGTGTTAGAGTAAACGGCGTTAGCAGACCACTTGGACTGAAAAGCGCTAAGCCTGACACCGGACCTGTTTCCCGTGTAAGTTCACCCCATGTCAAGTGGACGTTTTTTGACACGTCGAGCCGCACTCACTTTTCAATTTCACATAAACTAGGCGCGCTAAATGGGGTTTGTCTTGCAGGTCTCGCTTTTACCAAACGAAACCACAAATCGGCTTTTCCCCGTAAAATATCTGCTCTTATTTCCTGGGGGAAATAAAAATTTGAATAAAGCAATGCAAACAAAGGTTAAAACGTTTATTGTCCACATAATTTATACAAGAGCTCAAAAGTCGAAAAGTCGAAAGCTTTTGTGTAAATTATGTTGACAATAAACGTTTTAACCTTTGTTTGCATTGCTTTATCAAAATCGGTTTTTAGTATAAAAATAACTGTTTTTTTTTAATTTTATGAGGTTTTTTTAACTTCCAAACGTGGAAAACATTTTCAAAGATAACCTTAGCAAAAAAATGATTCTTATAACCCCATGTTGTACGCCGCTTTTAATAGCTATCTCGTCCACTTTTAGCTGGACAATCGGGAATTTTTTGCGGTTTTCAAAGTCCGCAGCGGGCATATGTTTACTCTTCTGCTCATTGGTCGACACGAGAGTAGGGATAATTTAAGCTTACAGCGGAACTGAGCATTTATTTAACCGTTTAGTTTTTTAAAAAGCGCTAATTTTTACATTTTTTAGTGTTTTTATTTAATAAACTTTTTAACTTTTTTGTTGCAACTGGATGGTATAAACTTTTAAGCCCGGTTCACACTAAGGTGGCAATGCCACCGGTGGGAATGCCACCGGTGGCATTGCCCCGCTAGGTTCTCACTGGGGGTGGCATTGCCACCGCTGAAGAGCATTTCGATCGCGTGTAGAGCTAAGAAAATGTCGGTAACTTTTATTACTTTTCACTCTTTTTCACTACTTCTTAGCTGTTTGCCCGGTTAATTCTGTCTATGTATGTTTTTTTTCGCTTGTAATAAAGTTCCGGACGATTCCGAACTTAATCAAAAAGTCCATCCAAATCAGTAGCCGTATTTTTTAAAGTTTTATTTCTGAAAAAGTATTGTGGTCGAAGAAACATTAACAAAATGCTAAAGTTTTGTTTTTAATTAATATAAGTAAACGATATTGTTTTTAGATTTTTTTAATAACCCTGTTTTAGATTGTTTAATACTCTTTTAACCTAAGGCCGCGCAATAAATTATATTAGAAACTGTGCAGCAAAAAAATTTGCAAATCTTTTATTAATGTATAAAATTATAAATTCATATTCAAGCACTTTTTCATGCTTTGTATGTTTAAAATTTGCAAAAACTACTTAAATTTTTTTTTTTCATAAAATATCATTTGTTTTTGTTTGTTTTGCTAAACACGGTTTTGCTATATATTTCTTTCATTTATGCAATTTACGCGTTTTTCTATTTAAACCGCAATATTGTTTGAAGGTTTTGCTTATACAATGAAAGTGTTTATGTAAAAACCGTAATATTTTTCATTGATTTTTTTAACAATGCGCGCGTTCCCATGCGTTTTTTTCTTAAAAGAGCTGGTACCGATGACGGAGTTGTGGATCGAACACAACAGCGGTGGCAATGCCACCTCAGTGTGAAAACGTCATATGTTTAACGTTGGACACGACAGCGGTGGCAATACCACCTCACGGTGGCAATCCCACCGGTGGCATTGCCACCTAAGGCCCGTTCACACCGGAGTGGCAGCTGATAGGTGACGCACAGCGCACACAGTTTACACCGCAGCAACAATGAGAGTGTAATGATGTAAACGCGAGCGTTCACTATCAGCTATCAGCTGCCACTACGGTGTGAACCGACCTTTAAGTGCGAACAGTGCAATAAAAATCGTGCCTACTAATCCACTAAACGTCTATTTTAAATACACCCTTACATTGTGACTGGTCTCGTTACATGATGTAAACGCTTTGTCACTTTTCACTTGTCACTCCAGTGTGAATCTGCTTTACTTTTCGTCCAGAGTTCAGAATTTTTTAGTCGATAGTAAAAAAAGAGCGCACTGAATGCTCGGAACAGATGAGAATTTTGCGCTATGAACGTTTTCGTTTATTTTCCCACTTTCGTTTATTTACCCAAAAGCACTATTAAATTAATTATTTTGACATTATATGTCTTTTATTACGAAATATTTTTTACAAACAGTAATAAATACGTTAAAAACAGTTTTTATAAGTAATAGATATTGTTTTACTCAACTGCTTTGAATCCCGTGTAACATAATAATTTCCTCAGCAAATATAAATACAAACTATCCTATCTGCAAAATTATGCGTACTAAAAAAGCTTTCAATCGAGCATATCTTGCAACAAAACGGTCGATTTATACAAGAAGTATATTATTCCGAACACCGCTGTAACTGTCGTACAAATTAATTTTTCCGTTGGCTAAAAATTATTACTTTAAAATTTTTTTATAGTGTGAGTTACTTTTGTACAAACCATAATTTTATACAAAAGTTGTCCATGGACATGGACATCCAGTGGAACATAAACAGTCTCCGTGTTATTTTGACTCAATTTTAACGTGAAACTCTTTTTAATAATTTCTATAATCAAAATTTTACGAAAACACGCGCCAGCCAGTTTTCATTTGTTTTTTTTATAACACATAAAAACACATATTTTTACAACTTGTCAGTTTTTGTTTGACTATCATTATAATCTGCCAAGTCGGAAAATTTCGCTAAAACGTTTTAAAAGATACTTTTTTGTATTGTATTTTAAATGTTCGACAATAGTTAATCCGGTCTAGCTGTCTCTTTACAAAAGTTCGGAGTGTGCACAGACGCGTTCCAATAAGGAATCGTTTATTTCATTTTGCAAAACTCCACGTGTGCGCGCACAGGTAACGTATTTTATAAGATTATACTACCCCACATTTATTATAAAAGCATACCACGGAATTATTTTGACGATTCAAAAAGTGCGCGCATTAAGTTTTTATACGTCCATTACGTGAAGTGTAAACAAATCTACCGATTAAAAACAATGATACACTGTGAACTGTTAAAACTATGTGTTATGTATCGTTCAATGTAAATCCGATTAGGGACAGACGTTCGGTTTTAGAGCTAAACTCGAAAAAAACAATTGTTTTCGAAAAAAAAAACAACGTGTGTCTAAATCGCATTTATGACAAATGCTGATCGACAGCCCAGAAACATACTTTTATAAAATTCTCTAATTTTGGTATAAATTATGTGCCTACAGTTTAAAAAACTTGAAAAAACATTTTATAAATAGCACCTAAGCCGAAATCTTAGACCACTAATTAAAAGCGATTGTTAGCTATTTTTAAAAAAAAACTCTTCTAGATGCGCATAGATTGATAATTACATTGGGTCAAATTTTTTTAAATAGATCTAAAACAATTTACACTATTTTTACCATATAATATCGATCGAGATACTCCTAAACTTGCGGCGTTTTAAAAAGCAATGAGCTATCAAGTCATTTTCATTTGCAATTGTATGATTCCCAAGTTTAAATGTTACTTTATCCATTCCGAATTAAATAGAACCACATTTAAAATATCATACAGTGGTATGAAATCAGCGCCTCGGCAGATATGTAACTTCTCCTTAAACGAGCGAAATAGGTAGCTATTGTTCACAATTTAAATCCGAGTCTTTCGCTCTTTTCCGAATAAATTTTTGATGTTTTCTTTTCAATTTGATTCTGGGTCAATTGAGCCTAGGATATTTAGAGCTAGAATTTGGAACCAAAAATAGGCAACTTGGAGTTTTAAGCATGTGACTTAGAGTCGTAAATTGGGAACTTGGAGCCGAAATTGAAAATCACTGAAACGTATATCTAATAAAAGAATATAAAAAATTGGACCCATTTACATAACGTATTAAGTAAAATTATTAGATTGTTAATATAACCTAAAAAGAACAGACATACATATAGCTTATATTTTTTGGTTCTCAATTGACTGTGTTAAATAATTTTGAATTAAAAAAGAGACCTATAACAAAAGCATGTTTCGTCCCTTGTTTGGACAGGCTGGACAAATATGAGGAGAAGTAGGGACTTCTTTAGCAAACGCTTCCCGTCATATTTTTACAACATGCATAAGCCTAAGCGAAACCTAAATCTAAGCCCTTCAATTCTAAAACGGTTAATTTTTTTCTGAAAAAGAAAAACTAATAGTAATCATTATACTTAAAATTAGTATTTACTAGATAGGTAAAAAAAGTTTTATATGAATAAATAAATAAGTTTAACATTATAATGGAAATATTAACAAAAAAATTGACTGTGACACATCAAAGTTGTAAAGCTTACGCATCACACAGGAATTGAATTGAACTCCATTGAATTTACGTATAAAAAGCCCCTGAGTTTAGTGTTGAATTACTTATAAATATGTATTGTGTTTGTGACATGTGAGTGTTTACGTGTAATGTCCTTTTGCACTTTTATTATTAGTGCTCACAAAATTTTTTAAAAAAATAGTCAGAGCCATTTCTGTCAAACATAAAATTATATTTAAATATTACCAAAGGTGGATAATCTAATAAAGGTATGTCAGCAGCGTGCATCACAAAATCTAATTCGAGCCGCATGTCCGGCCTAGGACCTCATGTCCGGCCTAGGGACGCATGTCCAGCCTAGGGACGCATGTCCGGCCTAAGGCCGCATGTCCGGCTTAGGCCCGCATTTCCGGCCTAGGGCCGCATGTCCGGCCCTAGGGCCGCACATGTCCGGCTTAGGGCCGCATGTCCGGCCCTAGGGCCGCATGTCCGGCTTAGGGCCGCATGTCCGGCTTTAGGGCCGCATGTCCGGCCCTAGGGTAGAAATATAGTACCACTATGTTAAAAATAACAAGAACGAAACGCAGCAAAATTGCTCCCTTGTGCCCGGACATGCGGCCCTGGGCCGGACATGCGGCCCTAGGGCCGGACATGCGGCCCTAGGCCGCACATGCGGCTCGAATTGGATTTTATGATGCACGCTGCTACAGACCGCTGTGACATATCTTTATTAGATTATCCACCTTACCTTCTCTGAAAAACACTTGCGCACGTTTTAAAATTAAATACAGGCTTAAAACTTTTTTTGATAATACTAATAGTTTGATAAACATCAACATTATAAGAACTTATAGTAAGTATTAGGTAATACAACTTTAAAAGGTAACAATAGAAAGAAAATTCAAAGTCTAGTTGCAACATGTTTTTTTGGCAACACTTCATTTTGGTGATTTTTGTTCGCTTCTCTTTTAAAAATCATTTCCGTAACAATTATTACCATTGTCCGTAACAATTATATAGATAAATAATATAATAATGAATTTTATACTACTAATCAACTAATCTATTTTATATAAGAAAAAATGGCTTTAATGTTTTTTGTAGAATTATTTTTACCATTAAATTACCGGAAAAACAGCGTTTTATTAGTGCATCGTTGTTACTCTGACACAATGAGCCAGATGCGTTGTAAAATACTCGTAACTGTGACTCTTTTTATATCTTAACACACAATTAATCTAAACAAAATGAGTCAGAGTCACGATGATTTTATACTGATTGTGACTCTTTATGTCAGAGTAACGACGGCATAGAGTTTAACGTTAATTATACCTCGGTAGAATTATCGTCTAAATCAATTTTTTGTTAGTGACATATGCCCGCTTGAAAAAACTTTTATTTATTTAAAATTTATAGGCATCTTGCACTGGAACTCGGTTTATACATGAAGTATACAGTAAACATAGCCGGTCATCATAAATGATAATTACCCTATCTCCTACTTATTTTTTGTAGTATGCAGATCAACCGATCGAAAGCGCGCAAAATTTCGATCGGTTGATCTGCATACTATAAAAGATAAGTAGGAGATACGGTAATTATCCATTATGGTGACACTTATGTATATCGTCGTTACTACGGCAAAATGAGCCACTGTCATTATAAAATACACGTGACTGTGACTCATTTTAAATTTGAAACATGACCTTATTACCTACAGAATGAGTCACAGTTACGTGTATTTTATAATGACAGTGGCTCATTTTGCCGTAGTAACGACGATATTGCATACTTCATGTATAAACCGAGTTCCAGTGCAAGGTGCCTATAAAAGATATTTCAAAAGTAAGAAGAAGCTAGAGGCTTTTTTTTAAACGATTTAAAAACAAAAGTAAAATAAACCTTCTGTGTTTTTTATTGAACCATAAAAGAAACAACAGTAAATAGAACAAAAACTATAAAATATAGTCGTCGAAAAACACCGTAAGAAAAAAAAACGACCGTAAAACACCCAAGGTTGGACATAAGGAGCGAACTCTTGAGAGTTTCATTTAGAAAAGTGCCCATTAAGGCTGAAATTCCCCCAAACACCTAGGGTGGGCGTACCTATTGAAAAGAAAACATCAAAAATTTATTCGGAAAAGAGCGAAAGACTCGGATTTAAATTGTGAACAATAGCTACCTATTTCGCTCGTTTAAGGAGAAGTTACATATCCCCCAGCGCTAAATATCATACCACTGTATGATATTTTAAATGTGGTTCTATTTAATTCGGAATGGATAAAGTAACTATTTAAATGTGGGAATCATACAATTGCAAATGAAAATGACTTGATAGCTCATTGCTTTTTAAAACGCCGCAAGTTTAGGAGTATCTCGATCGATATTATATGGTAAAAATAGTGTAAATTGTTTTAGATCTATTTAAAAAAATTTGACCCAATGTAATTATCAATCTATGCGCATCTAGAAGAGTTTTTTTTTAAAAATAGCTAACAATCGCTTTTAATTAGTGGTCTAAGATTTCGGCTTAGGTGCTATTTATAAAATGTTTTTTCTCGTTTTTTAAACTGTAGGCACATAATTTATACCAAAAGTCGAGAATTTTATAAAAGTATGTTTCTGGGCTGTCGATCAGCATTTGTCATAAATGCGATTTAGACACACGTTGTTTTTTTTTTCGAAAACAATTGTTTTTGTCGAGTTTCGCTCTAAAACCGAACGTCTGTCCCTAATCGGATTTACATTGAACGATACATAACACATAGTTTTGACAGTTCACAGTATATCATTGTTTTTAATCGGTAGATTTGTTTACACTTCACGTAATGGACGTATAAAAACTTAATGCGCGCACTTTTTGAATCGTCAAAATAATTCCGCGGTAAGTTTTTATAATATATGTGGAGTAGTATAATCTTATAAAATACGTAACCTGTGCGAGCACACGTGGAGTTTTGCAAAATGAAATAAACGATTCCTTATTGGAACGCGTCTGTGCACACTCCAAACTTTTGTAAAGAGACAGCTAGACCGGATTAACTATTGTCGAACATTTAAAATACAATACAAAAAAGTATCTTTTAAAACGTTTTAGCGAAATTTTCCGACTTGGCAGATTATAATGATAGTCAAACAAAAACTGACAAGTTGTAAAAATATGTGTTTTTATGTGTTATGAAAAAAAACAAATGAAAACTGGCTGGCGCGTGTTTTCGTAAAATTTTGATTATAGAAATTATTAAAAAGAGTTTCACGTTAAAATTGAGTCAAAATAACACGGAGACTGTTTATGTTCCACTGGATGTCCATGTCCATGGACAACTTTTGTATAAAATTATGGTTTGTACAAAAATAACTAACACTATAAAAAAATTTTAAAGTAATAATTTTTAGCCAACGGAAAAATTAATTTGTACGACAGTTATAGCGGTGTTCGAATAATATACTTCTTGTATAAATCGACCGTTTTGTTGCAAGATATGCTCGATTGAAAGCTTTTTAAGTACGCATAATTTTGCAGATAGGATAGTTTGTATTATTTGCTGAGGAAATTATTATGTACACCGGGATTCAAAGCAGTTGAGTAAAACAATATCTATTACTTATAAAAACTGTTTTTAACGTATTTATTTACTGTTTGTAAAAAATATTCGTAATAAAAGACATATAATGTCAAAATAATTAATTTAATAGTGCTTTTGGGTAAATAAACAAAAGTGGGAAATAAACGAAAACATTCATAGCGCAAAATTCTCATCTGTTCCGAGCATTCAGTGCGCTCTTTTTTTACTATCGACTAAAAAATTCTGAACTCTGGACGAAAAGTAAAGCAGATTCACACTGGAATGACAAGTGAAAAGTGACAAAGCGTTTACATCATGTAACGAGACCAGTCAAAATGTAAGGGTGTATTTAAAATAGACGTTTAGTGGATTAGTAGGCACGGTTTTTATTGCACTGTTCGCACTTAAAGGCCGGTTCACACCGGAGTGGCAGCTGATAGCTGATAGTGAACGCGCGCGTTTACATCATTACACTCTCATTGATGCTGCGGTGTAAACTGTGTGCGCTGTGCGTCACCTATCAGCTGCCACTCCGGTGTGAACCGGCCCTAGGTGGCAATGCCACCGGTGGGATTGCCACCGCGAGGTGGTATTGCCACCGCTGTTGTGTCCAACGTTAAACATATGACGTGTTCACACTGAGGTGGCATTGCCACCGCTGTTGTGTTCGATCCACAAGTCCGTCATCGGTACCAGCTCTTTTAAAAACACCCGGTATGGAACGCGCGCATTGTTAAAAAAATTAATGAAAAATATTACGGTTTTTACATAAACACTTTCATTGTATAAGCAAAACCTTCAAACAATATTGCGGTTTAAATAGAAAAACGCGTAAATTGCATAAATGAAAGAAATATATAGCAAAACCGTGTTTAACAAACAAAAACAAATGATATTTTATGAAAAAAAAATTTTAAGTAGTTTTTGCAAATTTTAAACATACAAAGCATTAAAAAGTGCTTGAATATGAATTTATAATTTTATACATTAATAAAAGATTTGCAAATTTTTTTGCTGCACAGTTTCTAATATAATTTATTGCGCGGCCTTAGGTTAAAAAGAGTATTAAACAATCTCAAACAGGGTTATTAAAAAAATCTAAAAACAATATCGTTTACTTATATTAATTAAAAACAAAACTTTTAAGTTTGTTAATGTTTCTTCGACCACAATACTTTTCAGAAATAAAACTTTAGAAAATATGGCTACTGATTTGGATGAACTTTTGATTAAGTTCGGAATCGTCCGGAACTTTATTACAAGCGAAAAAAAACATACATAGACAGAATTAACCAGGCAAACAGCTAAGAAGTAGTGAAAAAGAGTGAAAAGTAATAAAAGTTACCGACATTTTCTTAGCTCTACACGCGATCGAAATGCTCTTCAGCGGTGGCAATGCCACCCCCAGTGAGAACCTAGCGGTGGCAATGCCACCGGTGGCATTCCCACCGGTGGCGTTGCCACCTTAGTATGAACCGGGCTTAAAAGTTTATACCATCCAGTTGCAACAAAAAAGTTAAAAAGTTTATTAAATAAAAACACTAAAAAATGTAAAAATTAGCGCTTTTTAAAAAACTAAACGGTTAAATAAATGCTCAGTTCCGCTGTAAGCTTAAATTATCCCTACTCTCGTGTCGACCAATGAGCAGAAGAGTAAACATATGCCCGCTGCGGACTTTGAAAACCGCAAAAAATTCCCGATTGTCCAGCTAAAAGTGGACGAGATAGCTATTAAAAGCGGCGTATAACATGGGGTTATAAGAATCATTTTTTGCTAAGGTTATCTTTGAAAATGTTTTCCACGTTTGGAAGTTAAAAAAACCTCATAAAATTTAAAAAAAAACAGCTATTTTTATACTAAAAACCGATTTTGATAAAGCAATGCAAACAAAGGTTAAAACGTTTATTGTCCACATAATTTATACAAAAGCTTTCGACTTTTCGACTTTGGAGCTCTTGTATAAATTATGTGGACAATAAACGTTTTAACCTTTGTTTGCATTACTTTATTCAAATTTTTATTTCCCCCAGGAAATAAGAGCAGATATTTTACGGGGAAAAGCCGATTTGTGGTTTCGTTTGGTAAAAGCGAGACCTGCAAGACAAACCCCATTTAGGGCGCCTAATTTTATGTGAAATTGAAAAGTGAGTGCGGCTCGACGTGTCAAAAAACGTCCACTTGACATGGGGTGAACTTACACGGGAAACAGGTCCGGTGTCAGGCTTAGCGCTTTTCAGTCCAAGTGGTCTGCTAACGCCGTTTACTCTAACACCATGAGTCAAAATCGGCGCAAAATACCCGTGACTCTGACTCTTTTTATCTTTTAAAATACAATATTAGTTAAACAAAATGAGTCAGAGTCACGTTGATTTTATACTGATTGTGACTCGTTGTGTCGGACTAATGACGCTCTGGAAACTTCCAATTCTCAGGGATTATGTATATCTCAACTGAAATTAACAGTTCGCCGAAAAATTCCACGCAGGATGATAGACAGTACGTGAGGTGTCGGTTAATGGTGGTGATTTTGTGGTGACCGAACTGTTTTTTTAAACACAATAATGGTATTTCGTGAACGTAAAACACAAAGTAAGAGGATTTATATTGTAATGTAAAAATCAAATTAAAAACGAGAATTGAAGAATATGATAAGACAAATGTATTCGGTAAAAAAACTCTGTTCGGTTTAGAGAGAGGAAAACTAAGAAGTTAAAGTAAAGTAGTAAAAAAACTGTTCGGTTTAGAGAGAGGAGAACTAAAAAGTTAAAGTAAAGTAGTAAAAAAACTGTTCGGTTAAGAAAGAGGAAAACTAAGAAGTTAAAGTAAAGTAGTAAAAAAAACTGTTCGGTTTAGAGAGAGGAAAACTAAGAAGTTAAAGTAAAGTAATTTGTGATTGAAATGATATATAATGAAATGATAAAGCTTTATTGAAACATTTCAGCACATGTATGAACACACGTCGGTTTATACAAAAAAAAAAAGAAAAATACAATTAAAATACATCGAAAAATTTCGTTCAGTGAACAACATACTGGATATTGCAGTGAGTTTCAATAGAGGGAAAGGGAAAACAGCGCCCGAAGGCTGTTCATATGAACCTGTTAATGTAGAACACCACAGTTACAATGTACGACGATTTTTACAAAAAGTTAGATATCAACTTAGATATTAATTTTTGTCTGACAAAAGTATAGTGCTATTGAAAGCTCAGATTATGATGTATCCAACGGTAATAGTTTCATTGTTTACCAAATCTTCTATTTGGAGATATAGTTTGATGAATTTAAAGCTCAAAAAACAGTTTTTGGCCATTTAAAAATTTGATTCGCTCAGGTTTTCCTGCAATTTTATTGACGCATCGTAGTTAAACCGCTCATAATGTAAATATATCCGGCATCCTGGGGTGGTATGCTGAAGGTTTAATCTAAATTAAAGTTAATCTGAGATTAGCGATTGTCGACACACGGTAAACATACTAAGAGTATCGATTGAATAATCTAGGTTAACGAACTTAATCTGAGATTAAGACTTAATCTCGGATTATATCGTCACTAACTCGAGATTAAATTATTATTTTATGCAAATTTTTAAACCACCTCCGGAGGTGGATTAAAAATTTGCGGGTTTTTCCCGCTAATCTCGGATTAGTGGCGATTTAATCTGAGATTAAGTCTATTAACTCCGTTTACCTAGATTATTCAATCAATACTGTAAGTATGTTTACTGTGTGTCGACAATCGCTAATCTCAGATTAATTTTAAGTTGGATTAAACCTTCAGCATACCACCCCAGAACGATATTTACTGTTATTAAACGGTGATGTGCGGTTTTGTAGTAATTACGGCGCTGGATGCCAGCTATACTTACATGTTAAATGAAAAGATGAGCGGTTTAACTACGATGTGTTTATAAAAAGTGAACGAAAAATAGGGGGCAACTTTTAGATGTGGTTTGTAGTAAAACGTAATTCAAAATTTTAAGAAAGTTAAAAAAATCGATGTTTTTAAAAGAAAAATCAAATAAAAAAATCCTGAATTAGTTTTTTAATCAAATAAAATTCAAAGTATGATTAGACTTGTGTCTAACTATTTCGAAACTTTCATTAAAATCTTAGCGAATCAAATTTTTTATTTTTTTTTTAAATAATTATGGACGATAACAATTTTTTAAGAAAAATGAATGTCAAAAATCGAATGAGCAGGTCAAATTACGTTAGTAAAAATTAATTAGAAAAGATCTGCCGTCAAAATCTAACTGTGGTGTTCTACCTTAAGGCTGGTTCATACTTATGACAAAACGTCCTTTGGACAAAGTCCAAAAGACAAAAGTCCTTTGGATTTTGTCCAAAGGACAAACAAGAGCTCAAAACGTCCTTTGGACTTTGTCCTTTAAATTTTATCCTTTGGACTTTGTCCAAAGGACAAATTTCAAGTAGCGTTCATACTTTGTCCAAAGAAAAAAGACCAAAGGACGTTTTGGTTTGTCCAAAGGACATTTTGGCTTTTCTAAAATTGTCCTTTGGTCAAAGTCCAAAAGACCTATTGTCATAGGCATGAACCAGCCTTTCGGCTGTTAAGTTTCAAAACAAGTAGCCTTTAGGCTGTTTTTATTTGATAAGTTTCAAAACAAGTAGCCCGTTGCAGCCATTCGCTGCGTTTTAATTTTAAAATTTTTTAGATTAAGGAGCACCCAATTCTATAAGAAAAAATAAAATTATTTATTTTAGGCATATGAATTTTCAAATAATGTTATTGTTAAACTAAAAATTATATAATTTCAATTGTTTATTTGATTTTTAACATGTTTAACATTTTTAAAAACAAATTTGATCAATATTTATACTGTAGATTTTTAGTAAACAAGTAGCCCGTGTCAGCCATACGGCTGACAAATAATTTTTCCCGCATTTTTTATATTCATTTACTAATTTTTTTTCAAAATTCAACCCTTTTATGCCATTGCCCTGACTGTAAGCTTTACAGTGATACCTCAGTTACACACTCTAATTTTAGTTGGGGAGAAGAGTCTGTCCCTCTTTTGGTGAAAATATGTTGTCCAGCATAAAGATGTCCGTGTTAATTTTTTACTAATTTCAACCACCTTATGATGCTCCCCGAACT
>JASAMX010012565.1:0-23634 GCA_030248175.1 Microlaimidae sp. YZB2_3
TCAGGTTGAAACGTCAAGAATAAAGCCGTTTTATATTTTCTGTCTTTATTGCTATGAATACGAGAACATTTATTTATTTAATAAACATCAAGACAGCCAAAGGATTTTGTGACTATAAAAAAGGGTTGATTTGAAAATTCAAATCAAACTGTTTTTGATCTGAAATACTTTCAAACTATAAATTGATCTTTCCAAGTGAGAAGTTTGAAAAACTGAAACTCAAAGTTTCCAAAAAAGTTTGGCTGCTATGATCGAACTCGTCACCTCTTTTTATGTTCTTTTGTGCTCCGTATACTAAAACATTTTATGAAGTGGAAATAAGAGGCAAAATGTGTGTGTGTTAAATTTTCATTTAGGAATACTAAAAAGAACTGCAGGTTTAGTTTAGCCGTTCGCCGAGTAGAAAAAGAGAGAATAACTTGGAAAAAATTAAAAACAAGGACGTTTATAGCAATTTAATAATCTCTCAGTTTGCGACAAGAATGCATTTTAAATTTATACTTAAAATGTCAGTAAATTACTTTGCTTATAATGGTTTCAACGTTGATAGAACTTCGTGCCACCGAAGATTTGGGAAATACAGAATTTTTTTTGGGCTAAAAGAGGGTCAATTATACATGAGTAAATGCTAAAATCCCATTTTTTGTTAACTGGCTAAGTGCACCGCCCAACCGCACTTTTACTTTGGCTCTATAGTTATTTGCCAACAAAAGACGGACGGCCCCCGCCTATCACTTCCAAACAAAAACGCAGTTATTTATCTCATATAGACAGCCATTTTTATTTACTTTTAAGCTTATTTGCAAGTAAATTGCTACAGTACTTTTTTCGCTGAGTTAGCTTCTTTTGTTGGGTTATTTTTAAATTTTCCTGATAACTTATTTATAATTCGAAAACTAAATGAACATAAACAACAGAGAATGAACAATGGGAATTCATGCTTATACAATGTGTTTGGTTCTGTTTTCTGAGTAAATTAAACTAAAAATCTGCTCAATTATCAATTACTAAATTAAGAACTAAAAAACTTCAAACTTTAATTATTTCTATTGTATAAAAAACAAACAAACAAATTTTGTTTGAAACTTTTATATAGTCGTTTTGAAAATATCGCCGTCACTACAGCAAAATGAGCTGCTGTAATTATAAAATAAACGTAAACTGCCACTCATTCTTCAATTAGTATAGTGCTGGTTGAAATCTAAAATGAGTCAGAGTTGCATATATTATATAAGAATTGTGGCTTTGTTGCCCCATTAATGACGTTATAAACTGACGAAAGGCATGGGTTCCCAGTTGTGGTTCCTTCCCTATGTCTTTGTCTTTTTTACCTAAGTATAAATTCATGTTATACAAAATGAATACTGTTTGAACGTGTTCAATGCATTCACTATCTTTTCAAAAATATCACAGAAGAAAAAGCCATTTGTCTCTTTCCTGTCTCTAAGATATATTTAACAAACTTACCAGTTTGCTATCTTCAGCCTAAATAATCAAATTTGCTGCCTCCTTCCTGTCTTAATCTATCACCTAGCAGTTTTTTTTATCTCCGACGCGCCTCCAGCTTCTTATATGCATGTTTAAAAGATAACCTCAGCCGTATTTCGATCTTAACACGGGTGTAATGAGTCAAAAATGAAAAAACCACCTTAGTAACTTTTTTGGATTGCCATAAAATTTGCTTCGTTTATGCTAGATTACCCTCCAATACAATGTCTCCGAAAGCTCCGGCCGTTTAAATCTAAGGAAGCTATGGAGTTTCGCAGTTCCGCCCCTAAATAGGTGATTCCACACTTATTTAAGGTTTAAAAATATGTTCTAAGTCAATCAATGAAGCTTTTTTAAAACTATTATTGTTGTTTTTAGTAAGTTTCAAAAAAGTTAGTTTACAAAAAAAATTTATTTATAAAACCAGTACAAAAATGCAATGGTGCTCCTGTAGTAACGGGGTGGCTCTGGAGTTATTATTGTGGAAAACAACTTACGTAGTTAACGAAAATGATGCCATAATTTTGGCTAAGTCTGATGTAACTACCTAATTGCATTTTTGAAAAAGTAGTTAACTGCCTATCTTGAAAAAAATAAAGTAAAAAAAGCTAATTAATTAAGTAGTTAACAAAAAAAGTTAACAAGAAGTAAGAAGATAGTTAGCGAAATAGTTACAAAATATGCAGCCATAAATTTACCGAAATGAATATAAAATTGTTTTTACCAAGTATTTAAGTTTATGATTCCAAATATTTTCTTGAAACCAATTCTTAAGAATGCAATTGGAAATCTAGTTGTTGTGTTTAATTATATCAAACAATATGTAAAGCATAGACAAAATGTACCTTTAATGCTATTTCAAAAAAAATTAGAACATTAAAATGACTGAGACCTTGAAGTATGGGAATTCAGTTTTTTAAAGCTTAATGGTAAACTCTTTTAGACACAAAAAGCTAAAATAGAAAAGCTTATAATGCATGTGGTAATGTAGTTCTTTTATTTTACACCAACAATATGTAACGCATAAATAAAGTGTTAATTCAATGCTATATAAAATATGAGAACATAAAGAATTTTTAAAACCAATTTCACTGCGTAAGCTGACTAATCAAAAATTTTTAACACCATAAAATCATCCTGTTTTTTGTTTTTAAATTTAAAAAAATTAATGATTTTAAAAAGATCAATACATTAATACAGCTTAAATATGTAATTAACGCATTATAGTATAGATATAGACTAATATAGTTCTGAATAAGTGTCTTTTACTGTAGAAGACAGGGTACAAAAATATAAAATTCAATTTAAAGAAATCGTATTTTTCTTAGTTCTTTAATTTAAACCTATATTTAATAAAAATTGCTACACAATGAGATATTTTATCATGTTGATGTGTTTTAATATAAGTTTGGGCTAAATAAAGTTTGTTTTTTTGATTTTAATTTGATTAACGATAGTTAAGAAAAGAAGTATTTTGGTATTTTCTATTATTTGCTAAAAAAGTATTTTCGTGAACAATGATTTCGATTTAGCAAAAAGTAAAGTTGAAATTTGTTCTTTGAAACTAATTTTAAACCTACTTAGGTTTTTTTAATGTATTGATTGTAAACTATTAAAAATTTAAAAATGAACTTTAAAAAGTCCATTCCAAACTTTTAAATAGAAGCATTTTCTGTAACTGAAACATTAAAAAAGTGGAAGCGCGCCAGTAGCGCCATATCTACGAAAGGGCAAAAAACTAGAAATCCTCAAAAAAAATGCATTTGCTTTTTTATTCTTAAAAAGTATTTAAAAAATTTCGAAGGGAAGGAGTCGAGATTTTGAACTAAAAAATATTTAAAATATTTGAGACCGTAAAATGTACTAGTCGCTCTCTGTTTCTTAATTTTCCCCCTACAAATGATTGGCGCTAGTTGTCGTTGTGCCTTCTTCCTACACTAAAAAACTTATTAAAATGAAAACTTATGCATAAAAATAGCAAACATAATAGAACAGAGCTCTAGAGCTCCAAAAATCGACGTTTTGTTCCGGTGCAAAGTTGCTTTTATTAAAATTATTTTACTCTTACTTTTACTTAAAAAGTAGGTCTTACTTTTACTTTATTTGAATAAAATTTCGACCGTTACTTTCATTTTTGTCTCTTGTGTTTGTTTTGTAAAAAGTTAATTTTACCTTTTACTTAAACTAAAGATGAATTCTATCAGGGTGAAAATAGATGAGTGGTAAAGTAACCACTCGTTCTTTGAGAAAATATCACGTGCAAAGAAACACATGACGCAACTAAATAATAATTGGTTACACAACCACTGAAAACTTTTTTTTTAATTTTTCTCGCTCACGGGTTTATTGTTTATTTCTTCCTGGCGGAGAGCGATTACGCCCTTAATTTCAGCCTGGAAGACGTTAGCTTTAATAAAAGTAAAGGGTATTGGATTAAATTTACTTTTAGTCGACTTTTAAATTTCACCTACTTTTACTTTTACTTGACTTTTGAAATTTCAATTACTTTTACTTTTACGTTTACTCATATTTTTTCCTGCAAATACTTAAATTAAGTAAAATTTAAGTAATTTCAACTTGTAGATTCCTTATGGGCTCGTGTAAAATGAATGACAGAAAAAAATATTTTTTAGCTGCTAACACGCTAAACACCATATATTTTGAACGAAGTTCTAGATCTCCGAAAACCGGTGTTATTCTCCGTTTCAAAATTACTTTTGTTATACTTTTACTTAAAAAAATAGGTCTTCCTTTTACTTTACTTAAATAAAATTTTGACCGTTATTTTACTTCACTTAACTTAAAAAATCACATATTACTGTACTCTTACTTTACTTAAATTAAAACTAATAATTATTTTTAATTAATATAATTGAAATTAAACGCCATGCAACAAGCTAAAAATTTTAATTATAATCGAAAATCATTACAGCACTACTTGTGTTATATATTCTTGTTATTAGTATACGATCACTTTTTTTAAGAACTAGTTTTATACCAAAACTAGCTGGTTTCAGTTTAGTAAATCCTTTATTTACATTTTAAACTGATGGGTTGGCAAAAAACCCGTTAGTTTTGTTAAACAATTTTTTTTGTTTTATTTAAGAAATAAATACAAAAATTTCCAACTTTTTGAACATTAACGTTAAAGATTTCTTCTTTAAAAGTTAGTCTTCAGATTACTTTACTTACTAATTACTACAGACTTTATTGATGTTCATAGACGTTTAAGACGTTCCCGTAGTTCCCCGTTTTAAGACGTTCCCCGTTACAACCGTTAAACTTTTGTGTGACAAACGTGAAACTTTCGTCTCACGGCGGTGATATTTTCGTATGACAAATGTCGTACGTAAACCTTACCGCGGTAAACCCTACGCATGACCTAAGTCCTACTTCCGTCATACATAATTTATTGTGCGGGAATAGAGCCCAATGAGCGAGCAAATTAAAATGGTTAAAGCTGTATGTTAGCAATATGCAAATTTTTGCAACATAAAATATCCTGCATACTGTATCCCTGAGAAAAATCTGCATATTGCTACCGTACAGCTTTAAATATTTCAATTTATTTGCTCATTGGGTAGTATTCGCGGAAAAAAATTATGTATGACGGAAGTACGACATAGGTTATACGAAGGTTTCACGGTTGTAACTGAGAAAAAGGCAACTACGAAAACGGGTTAGAACAAATATATTTACAAATTTTATTTCACATCTATTTCACAACTTTATAAATTTCATAACTACAAAGAAAAGTATATAGTAAAAGTACCAATCAATTACAGCTGACATTAAGCAATCTAGTGTTTCATGTGAAATAGATTTTTGCTGTAGGTTGGCTCCAGGCTGTGCTGTGTTTCCTGATATTAATATCTAGTGTTTCCTGATATTGAGTTTTGCTGAAAAAATTTAATTGAACAAATTTTTCCTAAACTGTTTTGGCATATAATGCTCAACCTTCTGAGTCATCGCGTGGGAAGATATCAAATATTATTATTCATTACTATATAATTTAAAGCCATGTGCACATGCAGTCTCCTCACACAAGGCATTCTAGCAACCTTCCGTTACCATACAAATCTCTTTTGTGGATTTTTATGAACTCAAACGGCAGCAAAAACACTGCATGAGCAGTCTAAATTGACATTAGTATTGGAATCCAAAAATAATGAATGAATGGATTGTCGGTTCAGCACTTTTTTTAGGGAATATCATCGTTATTATGGCAAAATGAGCTACAGTCATTATAAAGTATTCATGACTATGACTCGTTCTCTAGTTAATAAAATTCTGTTTTAAAACCTAAAATGAGTCACAATCTTATATATTTTATACGAATGGTGGCTCATTTTGTCATATAGTAATGACGATATGGAATATCCTCTTTCTTCAGTTTTTTTAGTTGATCGAAGCCAGCTGATTCTTCGTCCAAATTTTCCAAAAATAAACAAAGTCAAAAGCGCGTGTTTTTTTTTTTTGGTGATTTATATAGGAGTGTGCTAAATTTTAAAAGCGTGTATGGTTGGTTTTTAGGCAAAATAACTGCAAAAATAAAAAAGCACTTTTCAAAAAACTAAATTTTAACTTTAGAATTTTCCCTTTAAAATCTTTGGACCAAGCATAAACTAGTGATTTTCCTCGGAGCTAAAACCAAGCTCCAAGGGGAAAATCACTAAGTTTCATCTTATTAAATAAACGGAAAATTCTCAAAGTTAAAATTTAGTATTTTGAAAAGTGTTTTTTTATTTTTATAGTTAAATTGCCTAAAAACTAACCATACACGCTTTTAAAATTTGCACTCGTTATATAGTTAACTAAAATAAAAAAGGCTTGACTTTGTTTATTTTTGGAAAATTCAAAATGTCGGCTGGGCTTAAATCAACTAAAGAAGTTAAAGTAGAATAGTTCCATATCGTCATTACTATATGACAAAATTGAGCCACCATTCAGTATAGACTATATAAGATTGTGACTCATTGTTAGTTTTTAAAACAAATTTTTAAACGAGCCATAGTCATGAATCTTTTTTATATGACTATAGCTCTTTCATATCATGATATCCTCCCCCTAAAAAAAAGTGCTGAACCGACAAGTTCCATTCAATTCCCATTTCTTGGTTCCAACCTAATGTCAATTTCAGCCTGCTCATGCAGTTTTTGTCGTTTTAGTTCATAAAAAATCCACAAAAGGATTTGTATATTTAACGGAAGGTTGCTGAGATGTTTGTGCACATGTGACACATGGGCTCTATCAGAATGAATAATGATATTGAATCTCAGATGAAAAGAAGGCAAATGCCCTTGTGCTATATAGTAATGAATAATAATATTTGATATCTTCCACGCGATGACTAAAGGTAGACATATATGCCAAAACAGTTAGGAAACAAATTTCTTTATTTCAATTATTTTTTCGGAATTTTCTAAATGGAAAAATTTTTATCAAAACACAGAATAAAAGAACTAGGTATTAATATGGAGCCAACACAGAATTTCACCAAAATTATTTTCACATGACGAACACTAGATTGCTTAATGTAGCTGTGATTGATTGGTACTTTTTTTACTATATCTTTTCTTTGTAGTTTATTGAAATTTATAAAGTTGTGAAATAGATGTGAAATAAAATTTGTAATTATTTGTTCTAACCCGTTTTCGTAGTTGCCTTTTTTCAGTTACAACCGTGAAACCTTAGTATAACCTATGTCGTACTTTGTCATACATAATTTTTTTCCGCAGATACTACCAATGAGCAAATAAATTGAAAATATGTTGAGCTATTTTTCGGTAGCAATATGCAGATTTTTCTAAGGAAATACAGTATGCAGGATATTTTATGTTACAAAAATTTGCATATTGCTCACAGTACACTTAACCATTTTAATTTGCTACTCATTGACCTTCTCCGCACAGCAATAAATTATGTAGACGGAAGTAGGACTTATCATACGTCGGGTTCCGCGGTAAGGTTTACTACGACATTTGTCATACGAAATCTCACGCCGTGAGACGAAAGTTTCCTTTGTCCACCGAGGTTAACTAGTGCTAACGGGGCCTAAAACGCACTACGGGAACGCTTAGACGTCTATGAACATCAATAAAGTCTTGTAGTAATTCATAAGTAAATATCTGAAGACTAATTTTTAGAAAAAGAAATCTTAACGTTAATGTTCGAGAAAAGTTGGAAATTTTTGTATTTATTTCTTCAATGAAACAAAAAAAATTGTTTAACGAGACTAACGGTTTTTTCCACCTTGTTTAAAATCAAATAAAGGATTTACTAAACTGCAACCAGCTAGTTTTGTTATAAAACTGGTTCTTAAAAAAGTAGATAGCGTGTATACTAATATTTTACAAGAATATATAACACAAGTAGTACTGTAATGATTTTCAATTATAATTAAAATTTTTAGCTTGTTGCATGCCGTTTAATTTCCAATTATATTAATTAAAAATAATTATTATTTAATTAAAGTAAAGATAATATGCGATTTTTTAAGTAAAGTGAAGTATAATAACATTCAAAAATTTTATTTTAGTAAAGTAAAAGGAAGACCTATTTTTTAAGTAAAAAGTATAAAAAAAGTAATTTTGACAAGAATACGCGCCGGTTTTAGAGATCTGAACTTTCGTTCAAATTGTGTGTTTAGCGTGTTAGAGCTAACAAAATATTTTTTTCTATCATTGCTTCATTTTACACGAGCCCATAAGAATCTACAAGTTGAGCAATTACTTAAATTTTTACTTAATTTAAGTATTTGCAGGAAAAATATAGTAAAAGTAAAAGTTGAGTTGAAAATTTCAAAAGTTGATAAAAGTAAAAGTAGGTGAAGGAATTTTAAAAGTCGACTAAAAGCAAATTTAATCCAATCCGTACTTTTCTTACAAGCAGTTCAGGCTTAAATTAAGGCATTAATCGCTCTCCGCCCAGGAAGAAAATAAACAATAAACCCATAACAAAATTAAAAAAAAGTTTTCCATCGTTGTGTAACCAATTCTATTTCAGTTGCGTCATGTGTTTATAACTTTCTCAAAGAACGAGTCGACTTACCACTCATATTTTGGCCTAAAATTCATCTTTAGTTTAAGTAAAAGGTAAAATTAACTTTTTTACAAATACAAACACAGAGACAAAAATGAAAGTAACAGTCAAAATTTTATGGGAGTCCAATAAAGCAAAAGTAAGACCTGGACTTTTTAGTAAAAGTGAGGGCAAAATGATTTTACTAAGAGCAACTTTGCACCCGGACGATTTAAGTTGCCAATTTGGTTATATGTTTGCTAAATAAGTTTCGTTTTAATAGTTTTTTAGAAGAAGGCACAACGACAACTAGCGCCAACAACTCTAGGGGGAAAATTAAGAAACAGAGAGCGACTGGTTTACGGTCTCAAATATTTTAAATATTTTTAGTTCAAAATCTCGACTCTTTCCCTCGAAATTTTTTAGAATATTTTTTAAGATAAAAAACAAATGCATTTTTTTTTGAGGATTTCTAGTTTTTTGCCCTTTCGGTGAGATATGGCGCTACTCGGCGCACCTTCCACTTTTTTAATGTTTCAGTTACAGAAAATGCTTCTATTTAAAAGTTTGGAATGGACTTTTTAAAGTTCATTTTTAAATTTTTAATAGTTTACAATCAATACATTAAAAAAACCTAAGTAGGTTTAAAATTAGTTTCAAAGAACAAATTTCAACTTTACTTTTTGCTAAATCGAAATCATTGTTCACGAAAATACTTTTTTAGCAAATAATAGAAAATACGAAAATAGATGATTTCTAACTATCTTTAATCAAATTAAAATCAAAAAAACAAACTTTATTTAGCACAAACTTATATATTAAAACACATCAACATGATAAAATATCTCATCGCGTAGCAATTTTAATTAAGAATAGGTTTAAACTAAGAAAATAAGAAAATTACGATTTTTTAAATTCTATTGTTTTATTTTTGTATCCTCTGTTGTACAGTAAAAAAACACTTATTCAGAACTATATTAGTCTATATCTATACTATAATGCGTTAATTACATATTTAAGCTGTATTAATGTATTGATCTTTTTAAAATCATTAATTTTTTTAAATTTAAAAACAAAAAACAGGATGATTTTATGGTGTAAAAAATTTTTGATTAGTCATTTTACACCAGTGAAACTGGTTTAAAAAATTCTTTATGTTCTCATATTTTATATAGCATTGAATTAACACTTTATTTATGCGTTACATATTGTTGGTGTAAAATAAAAGAACTACATTACCACATGCATTATAAGCTTTATTATTTTAGCTTTTTGTGTCTAAAAGAGTTTACCATTAAGCTTTAAAATTGAACTCATACTTCAAGGTCTTAGTCATTTTAATGTTCTAATTTTTTTTGAAATAGCATTAAATTTACATTTTATCTATGCTTTACATATTGTTGGTGTAAGTAAACACAACAACTAGATTTCCAATTGCATTCTTAAGAATAGGTTTCAAGAAATATTAGGAATCATAAACTAAAAATACTTGGTAAAAACAATTTATATTCATTTCGGTAACTTATGGCTGCATATTTTGTACCTATTTCGCTAACTATCTTCTTACTTCTTGTTAACTTTTTTTGTTAACTACTTGATTAATTACTTTTTTTACTTTATTTTTTTCAAGTAGGCAGTTAACTACTTTTAAAAATGCAAGTAGGTAGTTAATCAGTTAGCCAAAATTATGGCATCATTTAGTTAACTACGTAAGTTGTTGCCACAATAATAACTCCAGAGCCACCCCGTTACTACAGAGCACCATTGCATTTTTGTACTGGTTTGATAAATAAATTTTTTTGTAAACTAATTTTTTTGAAACTTATAAAAACAACAATAATAGTTCCAAAAAAGTTCATAGATTGACTTAGAACATATTTAAACCTTAAATAAGTGTGGAATCACCTATTTAGGGGCGGAACTGCGGAACTCCATAGCTTCCTTAGTTTTAAATGGCCGGAGCTCCGGAGCATTGTATTGGAGGGTACACTAGCATAAACGAAGCAAATTTTATGGCAATACAAAAAAGTTACTAAGGTGGTTTTTTCATTTTTGACTCATTACACCCGTGTTAAGATCGAAATACGGCTGAGGTTATCTTTTAAACATGCATATAAGAAGCTGGAGGCGCGTCGGAGATAAAAAAAAACTGCTAGGTGATAGATTAAGACAGGAAGGAGGCAACAAATTTGATTATTTAGGCTGAAGATAGCAAACTGGTAAGTTCGTTAAATATATCTTAGAGACAGGAAAGAGACAAATGGCTTTTTCTTCTGTGATATTTTTGAAAAAAAAGATAGTGAATGCATTGAACACGTTCAAACAGTATTCACCCGTCGTTTCTACAAATGCTTTTATGTTTTACTTGTTATGGTTTTGTATTGCACTTTTTCTGTTTCTATTTTAAACTATGTGCAATAAACACTTTTATACTAAAATATAGAGTAATGATGTGCCCCAGAACTCCGGAGCTGAGCTCCGCTTTTAGGAGCTTCGGAGCAACTCCCGAAGCCCCGCCCTATTTTTGTACTAATTTTAATACTAATGAAAGAGTTATGCTAGATTATTTTGTCAATTTTTTTTTGTAAACTAATTTTTTTCTAAAAACTTACTTAAAACATTAAAAATATTCCCCAGAACTCCCTCCGCTTTAAATGACCGGAGCTCCAGAGCTAAATATTGGAGGGTAGGAACATCACTAATATAAACACGGTGGTTGGTTAAAGTCTGATGGAGGCTTTAAACCTAAAGCCGGGCAGTTAAAAGTTTTGGCACTATCACCAAACGTTAGGACACAATAAGAATCTAAAATTTCTGAGTCTTAGAGTGTGCTTGTTGTAGTCATTTTTGTGGAGCCATCTACAGAATCAGTATGTTCCGGTAAACAAACGAATTCGGCAAAAATGGTAAAATCGTCTTTATTATTGTAGCCCCCTTATGGCGTCAGCAGAAGGTATTTTATCTTAAACAAATTATATCCGGTGTAGGTATGAAATGAATTTTGGTAGTTTTCAAAAACAGCAGGTCTTGGTGGGAAGATGTTACCTCACAAGTAAAATCAGATAACTGACTTTAGTGCCCCATGGGGAGCAAAATTTTTGATTTAAAGTATTGAAACAATGATTGAAAACTTAATTTTAAGTATGAATTTCAAATAAAATTTGTGGTTATTAATAAAAAAACGAATAAATGTGGGTGCCCCTTCGCTAAATGTGTGAACGTCAACATGGCTATACAAAAAATTATATTTTAAGTATCAAACGCTTTATTGAATAACTATTACCAAAAAACTTATGCAGATAACAAAAACTAATTTATATAGGTATACAAGTATAAATTTTTATCACAATAAGTTTTATTGAATAAGTATTACCAAAGAATTTATGCAGGTAACAAAAATCAATTTATACGTACTAATATAAATTTTTATCACAACAAGTTTAGTGCCAATTAATTTTTTATTATCAAAGTTAAAAATCACAAACTTTTTGGAAAACGTATATTATTATTTCAGACTTTTTCTATGTTTTGTTAAGCTCCTAAGCTTCTCCGAGTATAATAAGCGTTGCAAAAGTTTGGTTCTAATTTCCTGAATAATCAAACAGTAAATTATTTTTTAAAATTTTTTTTTTCAACTATAGTTGACAAAAAAATAAATTCATAAATAAACAAAAATAAAATTTACAAATTTGTAAAAAAACTTTTAAAATTATTATTAAAAATTGTTAAAAAAACTGCTTAAATATACTGAAATCATTTAAAAATTAAATAAATTTAGAAATTATTTAATTATTTCAAAGGTATCCGTTCCTCTTTAATTAGCCAGAGCTAAAAAGGAAAATATTTCAGGAACATCACTTTAAAAATTTTATTCTAAGATTTTTGTAATTCAGGTATTATTTGGGCACCTAAAATTTTGTGATTTTGTATAACATGAATTTATACTTAGGTAAAAAAGACAAAGACATAGGGAGGAGTCACACCGGGAACCCACGCCTTTTGTCAGTTTATAACGTCGTTATTACGGCAAAATAAGCCACAATTCTTATATAATATATGCAACTCTGACTCATTTTAGATTTCAACCAGCACTATACTAATTGAAGAATGAGTGGCAGTTTACGTTTATTTTATAATTACAGCAGCTCATTTTGCTGTAGTGACGGCGATATTTTCAAAACGACTATATAAAGTTTCAAACAAAATTTGTTTGTTTGTTTTTTATACAATAGAAATAATTAAAGTTTGAAGTTTTAGTTCTTAATTTAGTACTGATAATCGAGCAGATTTTTAGTTTAATTTACTCAGAACAGAACCAAACACATTGTATAAGCATGAATTCCCATTGTTCATTCTCATTGTTTATGTTCATTTAGTTTGAATTATAAATAAGTTATCAGGAAAATTTAAAATAACCCAACAAGAAGCTACTCAGTGAAAAAGTACTTAGCAATTTACTCTAATAAGCTTAAAAGTAAATAAAATGTGTCTATATGAGATAAATAACTGCGTTTTTGTTTGGAAGTGATAGGCGGGGGCTGTTTGTTTTTTGTTGGCAAATAATATAGAGCCAAAGTAAAAGTGCGGTTGGGTGGTGCACTTAGCCAGTTAACAAAAAATGGGATTTTAGCATTACTCATGTATAATTGACCCTCTTTTAGCCCAAAAATAATTCTGTATTCCTAATCTTCGGTGGCACGAAGTTCTATCAACGTTGAAACCATTATAAGCAAAGTAATTTACTTACATTTTAAATATAAATTTAAAATGCATTCTTGTCAACTGATAGATTATTAAATTGCTATAAACGTCCTTGTTTTAATTTTTTCCAAGTTATCTCTTTTTTTATGGCGAAAACTAAATAAATCTGCAGTTCTTTTTATATTTATAAATGAAAATTTAACACACATATATTTTGCCTCTTATTTCCACTTCATAAAATGTTTTAGTATACTGAGCACAAAAGACATAATATGTGTATGAATTTGATCATAGAGCCAAACTTTTGGAAACTTTGAGTTCAGTTTTTCAAACTTTACTTGGAGTTTAATTTAGTTTAAGTATTTCAGATCAAAAACAGTTTGATTTGAATTTTCAAATCAACCCTTTTTTATAGTCACAAAATCCTTTGGGCTGTCTTGATGTTTATTAAATAAAATAATATTTGTATTCATGGCAAAAGACAGGAATATATAAAACGGCTTTATTTTCGACGTTTCAACTCAATAAAACACAAGCCTTCATAAGGGCTTTTAACGTAAGTGGGTAAAAACCCACTTAAGTTGTAAGATTTCACTTACGTTAAAACTCATGGGTTTTTACCCACTTACTTTAAAACTCCTGTTAGACTAAACTCCTGTTTGCCGGTCCACTAAACGCGTGCTGACTAAGTGCTATGTTAGCACGTTGTTTAAAACCCTTAATAATATTTTAATTTTGGTGTGTTTTTTTTTCAAAAAAGCTTATGATAATCTTTTTTAATGAGATAACTTAATATTTAAACAGTTTTCTACATATTTGTTTTAAACAAAATCCAATAAAGCGTTAAACCCCAGTTAGTAGTTTTGCAAACGATTAATTAAGTGTTATTGCCTTATTAGTTTGTATTTATAACAAATATATAAAATCAGTAAAATATCCTTTTACGCTATGCAGACAAAGAGTTCTATAAGGTTTTTCAAAAAAAACCCCAGAAATTAAAATATTATTAAGAGTTTAAAACATCGTGCTAACATAGCACCTAGTCAGAACGCGTTTATTGGAACGGCCCCTGAGGAAGAACTGTGTTTTGTCAGGTTGAAACGTCGAGAATAAAGCCGTTTTATATATTTCTGTCTTTATTGCTATAAATACAAACATTATTTTACCCATTTTATATAGTCACTTTTAATTTCCCGTAAGCCCCCAGACAGGTGCAGAAGGTGGACATTTATTTTTTATTCTGGCGGCCCCTCCTCCTTCCACCTTCTCTGTTGTTTGTTCTTGTTGTTATAAGATTTGTTGTGGTCGTTGTTATTATTGTTTGATTTGTTGTTGTTGTTGTTTGTTTCTTGTATAATCGTGAAATTAAAATTGTGATAATTCAATTGAAACTGGCTGTAGTCAGTATAGAAAAGTTTCTAAAAAAGTAAACAAAAAATAATCGTTTGTTGCCAATTCCAACTGAGGAAATTTGTTATGTTCAATGGATAAAATTCCTGAGCGTCTTGACGTTAGTATTTTATCATAAACTGTCGCAGGCTGTGAAACTGCGCGGTTTCACTGCTCACTGCTGTGGGAAGAAAAACCGGTTTTATAGCACAGGGGTTCATACAAAAAAAATCATTTAGGTAATTTTGTCGATTATTTAGTGAATTTTGTCAATGCTAGAAATAATCAAGAGTGACAGGCAGGTTGAATAAAGAAGATCTTAACTTAAAAACTAAACAAAAAACTAAAGATGTTATGCAAAATCGTTGACATTAAAGTACACATCACTATAGCAAAATGATAGTAATTATTTAGGTTTATAGTTGCTAAAATCGCTCAAAAAAACAGGATTTAAATTTTAAAACCATAAGATTTGTCTTAGTGACACTCATAAAAATGCTTTTTTCGTCACATTTACATAGATTTTACTACATAATTTTTCCTTTAAAACGTATTTTTAGAAGAAGCCATTATCTCTGAAGCTTTTTACCCAACAAGAGGTTCTTTTGCAGCAATGATTTGTTTTTCTTTCTATCTTTGTGATTTTATAAAATATAAATTTAGCTTGAATTTTAGTTTGTTTTTTAAAAATTTTACTTTTGTTATCAGAAATTTCTAATACACTTATGCTAAAGTTTCGCTCAGGTTTTTACCCACTATGTTAAAAAAACTGATGTCTACTTACGTTAAAGTTTTTACCCACTTACGTTAAATATTTGAGAAAGAATGAGTTTAACCAAAACAAATCAAATCGCCAAGCTAGAAGCAAAGAATGCGGCTCTGCAGCAGAAGTTGGCTGATGTGGAGGAGAGGCTTGCCAGATGGAGGAGACAGGGGCTTCTGGTGTTGATGTGGAGCCGGTGACTATGGTGTGGGAAAAAGTGTTTAATCGATTAATACCTATGATGAACAGTTATTTTAAGAGCATTGACGTCTAAAAGAACATGAGACAATGCTGGTTGTTTCTGGACTTCCGGAGAATGATAACAGGGAAAAGTTAAAGAAAAACGTGGCTGAGTTATTAAAAACTCTTGATAATAGTTAAACGGGTGAAGTAATCCACCCAATTGAAATTTTTTCGAATTGGAAGAGCTAGCGACCGCCCCAGGTTGCTGAAAATTAGGTTAAGTATTAAACATATTTGTAATAAGTTAGTTTATTCAGGCGGTCAACGTATGGCCATCTTTGACTGAGGAACAGAGAGTCTGTCAAAAAAGATGCTTGGCAAACTTCAGGAGCTAAGAGAGCAGAACACAAAGGTTTCACTTTGGTATTCTACTGATGGTGATCCCTTTTTGTTCAACATCACTCTCAAGTCTTCCCTAAAGGTTTCAAAATAGGATATTTCGCGACTTAATTACCATTATAGTAAACTAAAGCTTATACCTAATATAAAAATTTTAATGTATGAATGCAAGAAGTCTTGCTAACTCCTTAGACGAGCTTGATGTTTTGATTTCAGGAGATGACCTTATCTATGTTGCTGTTCATATCTGTTTTATTTGTGAAACACGGCTCACTGAAACAACTTCTAATGAAATGATCATCAAAAATAGAGAATTTAATGTTTATCGAAGGGATCAACAGCAGCGGCGAGAAGGTGGAGTAGTTTTAGTAATTAAAAATATTTTTAGAGTAGTTGAAGTTGAAATGGAGGAAAAGTATAATGCAATAAAACTAGTAGCGGTTGACATTTTTCTACAGAAGTCATCTAAACTGAGATTCATTTGTATTAATAGAGAACTTAGTACTAGCAAAGAAAAAGACAATCTAATATTTGAGCTAATCAGGAATTTAACAGAAAACTTTGTAGGAACCATTGTTTTAACTGGAGATTTCAATCTGCCAGGGGTAGATTGGTCTTCAGATAAAATAACTTCAAATACGCAAAATGAAAATAATTGGTTTGAGTTTCTTATTGAGCTAGGTATGTATCAGCTTGTTTTACAACCAACTTGTGAGAATAATTATCTGGATCTTTTGTTTACAAACGATAGAGAAATTTTCAATAATGTCACTGTTGCGCCGAGATTTTTACAATCAGACTATGCCACTATTTTATCTGAAATTAATCTTAAAATACTTGACAGTCCTAAAAATAAGATTCAAAAACTACATACCTCATTTTTTAAAAACAGATTATGATATGCTAAGTTTATACTTATCTACAATCAACTTGAAAATTTTATTTGAGGAATGTGGCGCAGTAGAAAATGCTTGGCAGAGATTGAAGGATAATTTGTTGTTAGGGATCAATAGACATGTCCCTGAAAAAAATTATTTACAAACAAGAAAAAAATTGTACAATATCCAATACATATAAGAAAACTACAAAATCAAAAGAAAACAACTTTGGCATAAGCGAAACATTGATAAAAAATCAAGATCAGAGTACAAAAAAATTTGGAAAATATACAAAAATAAAGTTGGAGATTTTAACACTAATAAAGAAACAAAAATTTTAAATTCAGGGGGTTTAAACAATTTTTATAAATTTGTTAATAGTGAAATTAAAACAAAACAAGCTATCCCACCAATTAAAAGAGAGGATGGGACTTTTGTAACTGAAGAGTTTAAAAAGTTAAACTTTTTGGAAATTATTTTGCTTCCGTTTTTACTGATGATGATAATACTTTATCAAATTTTAATCCACCAAATTTTGTGAAGTTTGACAACAAGGTATTTACCACAAAAAAGTATATAAAGCTCTAAAAAATCTCCCAAACAAATTGTCTCAAACACCTGACTGCTTTTCAGCTTACTTTTTAAAACGCTTGGCTAAAGTAATTGCTGAACCTTTGGCAATAATCTTTCAGATGTCTTTTGATTTTGGAGAATTACCACTAGATTGAAAAATAGCTTTATTAAACTTACTGTTTAAAAACGGCATCAAAAGCCTAAAAGAAAATTATCGTTCAATTTCACTTACATCTTTTTCTTGTAAACTAATGGAACAGCTTGTCAAAGAAGAACTGCTCGTCTTTTTTGATATCATTTTGTCAAGGTTTCAACATGGTCGTAAGGCAAAAAGTTCTACAATAACACAGCTGTTTGAAACTTTTAATGAGTGGACGCAGACACTAAAAGACAAACTTCTAATTGATGTAAATTACTTGGAATTTTCCAAGGCCTTTGATACCGTGTCACATCAAAAATTGTTATATAAGCTAGAAGAATACGGTGTTTCTGATAAATTTTAAAATGGATAAAAGAATTTTTAGTTGGGTGGGAAATTAAAGTTGTAATTAATGACTCAGTATCCAAATCATTTCCTGTAAAAATTTGAGTTCCTCAGGGTTCTGTTTTGGGTCCATTTCTTTTTCTTTTTTATATTAATGACATTGTTGATTGTGTTAAGTACTCACAAATTAGACTCTTTGCAAATGATATAAAGTTGTTTGCAAAATCTTCATCTAAAAATTACCACATTCAAACCTTAACACTTCAAAAAGATTTAAATAGAATATACAGCTGGTCACAAGACTGGTAATTGCAATTATCAGATCATAAACGTGAAGTTCTTCATATTCAAAATCATAGCAAAGAGTTAATTTGTAAATATAAGCTTGGTTATAATGTACTTGCAACTACAAAATTGGTGCGTGACCTAGGTGTTTATATATCTCATGATATGAAATTCTCTAAACACTGTGAAATCAAAGCAAAAAAAGCAATGAGAGTGACATCACTAATTTTTAGAACATTCAATTCAAACTCTGGAAATAATCTTCTCAGAGCATATAAGTCCTATGTTAGACCAATTCTGAAGTACGCTAGTGCAGTTTGGAACCCTTATTTACAAAAAGATATAAACATTTTGAAAAAAGTGCAACAAAATTTCACTAGGATGTTGTTTTATGAATGCAAGTTGTTACCTGTTGCTTATGAACAAAGACTGGATTACCTAGGCTTTGAAAGATTAAAGGACGGAAGAGACAAAACCGATTTATATGAAGTAACCTGCAGTGCACCCGTAGTCATCACTTTAAATTGGCTGTTGAAGATAGCCGAATTAATGCAAGAAAATTTTCTTTTGCAAATAGGGTGGTTACACCTTAGAACAGTCTACTCCCATCACAAGTAACTGTCGATTTTTTGGATGCATTCAAGGAAAATTTTAAAACTAACTTAAATAAGCGCTCTTTTTGAGCCTTTAAAGTCATTTCAGATAGCTATGTTCGTTAATATTTTGTTAGAATTATAGTTTATATCGGCGGCAATTAAGTCGCAGATTTGATGTTTTTGATGAAAAAAAAGAAGAAAAAAAAGAAAAAGAAAAAGAAGAAAAGAAAAATGAAATGATGAAACAGTAGAATTTAACTATGCATAGACTATGCTTAGTAAAATATTAATTCTGTTATCTGATCATTGCCAAAAAAATAATGCACTATTTTTATTAAATTATTTTAAAAAAAATTGTTTAAATTTATTTTTCTATTATTTATTGCCCACAAAGTTTCGAAATAGTGTTTTCGTTTTCAAAAAATCGTGTTCACACCAGGTTTTTAAGGACCCTCAAAATATCATTAGTATTCGTGATCACGTAATATGTTTTGCATCGTGGGATCACGTCATATACGCGTTATTAGACAAATGCGGGCGTCATTTTTGCGCGCGGCGTTACTATGTGATTTTGACAATTCGTTCGGCGTTTTGTTACAAGGATTTGACTAGCGGGTTTTATTCAAAAAACAATTACATAGCAATGAAAATACGTAAAAAATATAAAATCTTGCCTTGTAAATAATTTTTTACAAAAGCAATTTTAGCAATTATTTTTAAAATTATATAATTATTTTTGTGATATATTTAAACTGTTTATTACTTTAACAATTTTCTTTCAAGTTTTCAGTGATAAAAAATTAGTAATCTAGTAATGCTTAGCTAATTTCCAGATATCCCAAGATGTTTGTGTTTTGTTAACTTTGTTAAATAATTAAAGACGCCATTAATATTTTATTCATTTTTTTAAATGCTCAAAACTCTGGAGCATAATATTTAAGAGTGGAAACAGCACTAGTGTTTGTTTATCTTAGTTTATTAAATTGAAAAATCGGACATTTTTAAATATTTACTTGGTAAGTTAAAGATAAACCTCAGGGTGAAATTAGCGGAGTGCTTAATTAACCATTTGTTATGCAAAAAACAATATCACAGGTAAAAAAACATGTAACGCAACTTACTAGCAATTGGTGACATTACCACTGGAAATTTTTTATTTTTATTTTTCACGTTTATTTTAAAGTCTCTTCCTAACGAAGAACGGTCACGCTTTATTTTTAGCATCAAAGACTTTAGTTTTAGCTTTTTATTTTTTTATAACAAATGTTGATTTTTGGAAATAAGTACATATTTGTTTTAAATTCTACAGTGTCATTAAATTTCTTTTATAAAATGGTTTAAATAATGTTGTTGCATACCTGTAGTGTTCATTATGTTTTTGCTTGAGGAGTAATCAAAAATTGAAGATGGGGAAAAACCGCAATACATAAAGCTAAAAAACGATTCATAATTACATCAAGCGTTGTAATGTTTATACAAAATTTTAAAGTAAATGAACATTAAATATTGTTACTTTTAAAGATCTAGGTTTTTTATCATTTTTTTTCTGTATTTTTAAATGTTTTAGATAATAATTAAGTTATTAAAGTGTAAAAAATATTATGACTACAAAGTGTCTAAAAAATGTGACGTTCTTGGAAGCATTTCCAAAGAACTGAACAAAAAAGAAACAAAATTTCATGGCTTCATTTAAGATATAATATATTCAGGTTATCTAAATGATTGCGAAAACTTGTTTAACCCATTTGTTGCCAAAAAAAACCCTTTTGTTGTATTTTACCATTTTTTTGTCGAAATATTAAAATTTAAATTTCACTCGCTAGAAAATAAGTTTCTTTGTAAAAAAATTGTAACATTAAATTAAAAAAAGTTTTGATCCTGTTTAAAAACAAAAAATACAATATCGTGAGTAAAAAATGAATAACAAATATATATGTACGGCCAATGGTAGTTCACATAAAAGTTTCCTATCTAGGCAGATGCACACTCTCTAAAACATCTTACTGGTTTTGACTTTGCGAATCGCATGCTCTAACAGTAAAAATCTCGCATATCGTCAACCAAAACGGTTTTTTACTGGCATACCAGTAAGAAAATATTGGTTGCGTCAGTAACCAGTAAAAAAAATTGCTGGTTTCACCGGTAACCAGTAACTTAAAGAGTGTTACAGTTACTGGTTACCGGTGAAACCAGCAATTTTTTTTACTGGTTACTGACGCAACCAGTATTTTCTTACTGGTATGCCAGTAAAAAACCGTTTTGGTTGACGATGTACGAGATTTTTACTGTTAGAGCATGCAATTCGCAAAGTCAAAACCAGTAAGATGTTTTAGAGAGCACAATGATAAGAATATTTTTCTTTTTGTCCCAAAATTAGTCTTATTTCAATTATGGATTATGACAATTGTGCGACTATTAAATTAAATTTACCTTTAAAATGATGCCAATTAAAAAATCATTTTCTTGCTTTATTTTCCAAATGTAGTTCAAATAAATCACATTTTTCCACCACAGCTATTAATAGCGTTTTCAATTTATGTCAACGTTGTCTGTCAGTTATTTGCATCCCTTTCCATAATTACCATTGATTCATTTGGAGAACGGTTGCAACTCTACCTGTTACCCTTTTTCTTTTCTTATAAAAAACTTTTTTTAAAATTATAATTACAGTATAATTTTATTTTGTTTAAAAACAATATAAAATTATACTGCAAATCAGAAAACATAGGAGAAACTAGAATTTTCATCTAAATTTTTTTATTTATTACACATTCAGTATTTTTGCACATAAATTTTCCCATAGAAACTTACTTGGATTTAACTTACCTTCAGTTGTAGTAGTTGCTGTTTAAACAAAATAAAATTATACTGTAAATCAAAAAACATAGGAGAAACTAAAATTTTCATCTAAAATTTTATATTAATTACACATTCTGTATTCTTGCATATAAATTTTCCCATAGAAACTTACTTGGATTTAACTTACCTTCAGTTGTGGTAGTAGTTGTAGCTAAATACAAAAAACACACACATAAAAGTCATTTTTACAATAAAAGTAGTTTTTATGATAAAATGTAATTTATAAGAATAAAATTTAGTTAATTTTTTAATTATATAATTTTAAGTTTTTACAAATCCGGGCCGGCATTCTAATGACCAGGATAAATGTTAACCCAGGGGCCTGTTTCATAAAAACCTTTGTAAATTCTTATTTTACAAATCTCCGCCTATTTTTTGTAAAATACACCATAAAGGTTTTTCGACTTGTAATCAAGAGGGAGCATCTGCGCGCACTGCTCTGCGCTGATTGATCACAGCCACGTCATATTATTTCTGCTGGCCGATTAATATTCGCCGTGTCGTATATTCTCTATCATGTAATTTACAAAAAATAGGCGGAGTTTTGTAAAATGAAAATTTACAAGCGTCTTTATGAAATAGGCCCCAGGTTAACTTTTGTTGGTATCAAAGTTACTAAAAACTAAAAATCAGTATTGTAATCAGTGTAAGGGTATCATTTAGGTACTTATACTTTTGCATCTAATTCAAATTCATATAATATTCATAATTTTGAATACAAAAACTCCTTTTCCTTCGTTTCCTATTAAATCTCTTCAATTGTTTCAATACAAAACTATTTATTTATCTACAATTGTGAATAAAAAAGTCACAGTGGATTTCATAGTTCCTACTTACCACTGTTAAATCTCATCGCCTTCATCGAGTTTCAGTTGTGCAAATTTGCCACAGGGTAAAAAATATATATTCAGAAAAGTACAAAAATACACACTAACGCATTCTTTATTACTTTTTTAAATTATAGGGATTAAATTTTAATATGGTGAATAAAACGCTGACCAGGTTTTAGTTTTTTTTTCTTGCTCTAATTGTGAAAAATTATGCTTTAAAATATTTTTTTCACCCAACCTGCAACCTATGGTTTACACTAAGAATAAATAACATTTAGACAAAAGCTTAGTGCTCTTAATAAATTTTAATAATAAATGTTGAGAGCAAAAAATTACTTATTATACGTTGTTTAAATTATTAAAATGATTTAAATACTTGTGAGTGGTTCGGTACAGTTCGTATATCCACTGCATGATTTATCGAATCTTTCCCCTAAAATTTGGTTTAATTTAAGCAATTTTTTAAGTTTCAAATTTCTAAAAAAAATGATTTTGCATGACGTCAATATTAAAGAATCAAAAATCATTTATTTAAAATATATCTACAACCTTAATAACTTTATAACCAAAGTAAAAAAAAATTGCAACCAAACTTTGCAAACCACATGGTATTAAAAAAGCAATATAATTTTAAAAAATAATTTTGTTTTACCTAATATACAATAAAACAAACAATTCATGATTTTTTATAAATTTACGGTTTTTTCCTATACTGATGGTTTTTACACAAGAAATGGGTTTAGAAAGTTGAAAAAATTAGAAGCTTATTTAAAACACATAGAGAGATTATTTTTTTGATTTTTGTTTATACCAAAAGATGCGTGTATAGGAAAAACTTATTAGTTGACAATATTTTGACAGCAAAACGGTGTATTTAAAGTTTAGTTTATTTTTATGTGTGGTTTGGGATTGTATGTGCATATATTTATTCATTTTCTTGTCAGTCAAATACAAAATATTTTCACACATGAAATAAAAAAAACACAGAACCCAAAATATGAAAAGAAAAACGTAATTCTAGCAAAAGACGAAACAAAGTTTCAAAAAAAAGCCTTATATTAATTGGAATAGCATAAAGCTACATAAGTCTAAAAACTAAATGCCAAAAAAGACAGAAACAAGTCTCTTTAAAACCTGTAAATTAAAAGGAGATTTTGTAAAATTTTCAGAAAAAAAGCAAACCAAT
>JASAMX010012566.1:0-18723 GCA_030248175.1 Microlaimidae sp. YZB2_3
ATCGGCGGAACTTTTCGAGCTTCGTAAAAAAAGCTTACTCAATGAACAACGATCTTAAGCAAAAAAATTTCGAACACTAGTTTTTCTCTCTGGGAAGAAAAAGGAAAATACGTTATTGTAAAGTTTGTGTATAATGAGGCTTCTAATAAGTGGTGTAGAGCTGAAAACTTAAACCAATAGTGGGAAGGGGCAAAACTAGTACTTCAAACAAGTATTTAAAATGTAATTACGCAAACGCTAGAAGTTTACTTAGCTCAAGTAATCAAAATCAGCTTAATTATTTGTTAAATTCTAAAACATATGATTTGTTAAATTTTACCGAAACCTGGTTTAATCCTGAAATCAAAAACGGTATGATGAATTCAAACTCTCAATATAACGTTTATCAACATGACCGGTTGCACCAATTAGGAGGTGGTGTTGCAATTTTTGTTAGAAAAGAAATTAAATCGCGTAAAATACTTTTGCCTGAAAAATTTAATGATTTAGAATTAGTGGTATTTCAAGTTGTAAATCAACCGTCTCGAGGTCAAAACTATCTTGACTTACTATCTTGTAACGAAAATTTTCATAGGTTAAATGTTAATGTCACTGAACCTCTTTTTAACAGCGATCACAACAGCATCGATTTCGCTATTCTTGGGAGTTATAATTCATACATTGATCATAATAACTTTTATTTCGATTTTAAAAAAGCTAATTGGCAAGGAATGAATGATTACTTATATTCCATTGATTTTGTTGAATTATTCCAACAAAGCGCAGATGCAGAAAAACATTGGGACATAGTAAAACTTTGTCTTGAAAAAGCAATAGAAATTTTTGTACCTATTAAAAAACGAGGTAAACCTGTTAAAATAAAATATCCGAGATATATAGAAATTATAAAATCAAAAAAGTTGAAGCTTTGGAAAAAACGTTTTTATCCTACTGCAAAAGCGGAATATAACAAATTAAATCATAAATACAAGTGTGAAATAAACAAATTTAACGAATCAAAGGAAAAAAAAAGTTCTAAAATCCAAAGATAAAAATTTGCTTTTTAAACACGTTAGAAAATTAAGAAAAAATACAAAAGGTATCGCTCCTTTAGTTGATGAATCTGGAAACTTAACAGATGATCCAAAAGCTCAATCTGAAATACTTAATTCTATTTTTAAACAGAATTTTACTAAAGATAATGGAGTAAACCATACAATAACTCGTAAATTGCCTAAAGATATTTCTTTCTCAAACATAAAATTTACTGACCAAACTGTTTTAAAAGCCCTAAAAAAGCAAAAAAATAAAACGAGCAGAACTCCAGACACTTTGCCTGCTATTTTATTCAAAAAATTAGCAAACTCCCTAGCATCTCCTTTAGCTACTGTTTTTACAGTTTCTTTTAAAACGCATAAATTACCTCCAACATGGTTAACTGCTATTGTAATTCCAATTTTTAAAAAAGGTGATCCAAGTGACCCAAAAAATTACCGCCCAATTTCGCTTACTTGCATAGTATGTAAAGTTATGGAGTCTATAATTTATGACCAACTGTTTGGATTTTTTAAACGTTTTAAAATTATTTCAAAAGCTCAACATGGATTTTTGCAAAAAAAGTCCACTTGCTCTCAACTTTTGGAATCTTTTGTTGATTGGAACCAAGCGATTGAAAAAAACAAAATTATAGACACTGTATATATAGATTTTAGTAAAGCCTTTGATTCGGTCTCGCATCAAAAATTGTTGTCTAAACTAACAGCTTATGGTATAAGTGGCGACCTTTATTCTTGGATTTCTGCCTTTTTAATGAATCGCACGCAAAAAGTGGTTATTGAAGAAACTTTTTCTGAAAGCATTGAGGTTATGTCTGGGGTCCCCCAAGGGTCCGTCCTTGGACCTTTATTATTTTTGGTTTTTATAAATGACCTTCCCGACCATATTCCTAATGTTATATGTAAGCTCTTCGCCGACGACGTCAAGATCTACCACACTCGTGAAATAAATCAAGATAATTCATTATTACAAATTTCTGTTGATAATTTAGTTAAATGGGCAGCCAAATGGCAGCTAAAAATCGCAACACAAAAATGTTGTATAGTACATATGGGTGCGAAAAATCCAAACTTACCTATTTTAATTGATAAAAAACCACTAACAATAAACAAAGAAGCTCGAGATTTAGGTATCTTAGTTTCTGATGGGCTAAAACAAGGCGCTCACTGCAATTATATTGCTAAAAAAGCATATCAAATTCTTAATACAATTTTTAGATGTTTTCAAACCAAAAATGTAGACGCACTACTTTCAGCATACTGCTCTTATGTGCGCCCCATTTTAGAATACTGCACTCCAGTGTGGTCCCCATATTTATGTAAAGATATTGATTGTATTGAACAGGTACAGCGTACTTTTACCAGACGTTTGTTTGCTAAGTGTGGCCTTGATCAAAATTACAATTATATACAGCGATTAAATTTACTGAAATTAAAGTCTTTAGAAGAGCGGAGAATTTATTTTGACCTTAGTTTATGCTATTCTATTATTAACAATCTTAATGACTCTCAATTTCAAAAATTTTTTAGTTGGGGTGAATATAAAGGAAGAAACGATCATAGCAAAAAACTTTATATACCTACAGCTAAGAAAGATATTTTGTATTACTCATTTTCCAACAGAGCAGCAAGATATTGGAATAGTCTGTCTGAAAATGTTGTAATCTCAAAAACGCTACAAAACTTCAAAAATAAAATCAAGAATATAAATTTTCAGAACATAACTAAATTTGACAGGCACATTAAGTAGCTTTAAAGCTCTTGTGCTTCCTTCCCTTTATTACCTACTAATCAAACTTTTATTAAAGCATGCTTATTTTAAATAACCTTATTTGTGTATACAGTTATGTATTGAAAAATATTATATTTTATATTATATGTAAAGTTTTTTTTTGTAACATAATTATCTTTTCTTTGTCTTATAAATGTTTGAACAGTATTAATAAAGGACTTTCATTTCATTTCATTTCATTTGAAACCCTCCCGATTCGTCCACGCTACTCGCTCACAATTTTTAAACTTGCTTAAGTTTTCCGCGACAAATAAATTCCTACACTTTGTGTTGCCGGCAAAAAATTCAGGTTTTTGTAAAAAAAACGTAATCATCGCAATAACTACTGCAAAAATTTTAACAATCAAAGCATAAAAAGGAAGTTGGATATAACCGCTTTCTTTAAGTGAATCATTTTAAACTTAAATTTTAATATTCATTACACACCCTTTCAAGTATTCAGAATCAAAAAACACAACGATTTTTGGAGCGTCATATCTCTTGAACCACTGAAGGTATTTTGTTGCCTATTGGTGGAAAGAATAATGTTTTAAAAAATCATCAAAATTGAAGACAAAAGCTTTGACTCCCTACCTTCCTTTTAAAACAAGGCAACTTCGTGTTTCTATATATATTAAATATAATAAAAATTATATTTAAAAATAAGAATTGCGATAGTTTTCCGTTTTTCTTAAGATTTTTTAAATGTAATAAAAATCTTTTTAATAAAATGTGAAAGAAAACTAAACTAAGATTTTGCGATTTTTAAATTTGGCATTTACCAGCATGTCGAACTCCCGTTCATTTAAAGTAAACCTCATTTAAAGTAAAGGAGTGTTTTTGGGAAATACAAAAATATACTTTTGCTCCATTATTTTGGGTGCCCACTCTTTATATATGTTCTCCAAAATAAAGAAGTCTTTGGAAAAAATTCTCTAAAAATAAAGCAAGAAAAGCAGGCGATTTTTCCCGGGCGTGTGTTTAGACGAAAAAGATGCAGACTAGTATGAGGTGGACATATTTGAACCATAGGAAACAAGTATCTAGCTTCTGCATTTGCTCACCGAATAAAAAAATTGTACTATTTTAAAAATAATTTGTTTATACGATAACTAATTCGACAATCAAAGTCGTAGTTTCTTATAGTCTGATGCAATAAAAATTATGAAAAAACATATTCACAACATATTTGACAAACGCGAAATTGCCACTATTTTAAATTTATATTTTAACACATAATATAACATTCTATTATAGAAAATGACGCTTTCGCGCTTGTCAAAGATTGTTGTGAGTTTGATTTTTTCCATTGTTATTACGTCAGGTTATAGGAAAACTAAAGTTTTTTGTGCAGTTATTTGACCGTATACGCAAATCATTTTCGTAATAGTACAAATTTTTTATTTAGTGAGCAATTGCACAAACCAGATGCTTTTTTTCTGTGGAAACAAATTTTTTAAACGCATTTCAATTATATGCGAAATATTTCAAATTGCTATTTTTATATAAAAATACAAAACAAAAATAAAAGTACTTTAGCAAATTTTGCATGTGTTTTTGTCAAAATCCTTATAAAAAGGAAAGTAAAAAAATTTTTTGCACAGTTCGAAAGAACGCCCAATGTTATTGTAGTATTTTTTTAATTATTATCAAGGGGGGCCCAAACTCCCTCAATATAGCCAAATATGCGGCGGGCCACTTTTTGTTTTTGCAATAACTTGGTGAAGAAACAACCAAAACATAAAAAAAGCATATCATTTTACTCAAAAAAAACAAAACTTTTTTAAAAACTTAAAATTTAATTTTTTTGGCTCGGTGCCAATTTTATGTTGAATTGAACTTAAAATTTAAATATGCCAAAAACTTTCCCTCGTAAATGTGCTTGTATCTTCATTAATAATTTAGCTAAGGCATCATAATTATTACGAGCTTGTTTTTTATTAGTACGCGGTTCTAACGGTATGCAATTATATATGGTCTTACGTTCCTGTCGATCGGGATTTTGAGTTAAATTTACACATGCAGAAAACAATGCTTTTTTTGCTGTGAAAAAAAAGACTTTTTTAAAGCGTTATTACTTAAGCTGTAGAAGAGCTAAAAACTATTTTCATATATAAAAAAAACAGAAATCGCTTGGGCTTTAATATGAAAATATTATTAAAGGTTTTTTTTTAAATTTTTTATAATGTACTAAAGGTATAAAACTGCTAGAAATTTTTTTGAAAATATCACCATTTTCAAGTGGTCAAAAATGCTTGAAATAGCTGAAAGCGACCATGCAAAAGGGGGGCATTTTTGATTTGTATTACTTCTCTCTTTCTAACGCCGTATTGAACGTTATGCTGCGTTGAAAAAACCCATTGAACATTTTCTTCAAAAACACCGGAAAACTCCAAAAACATAGTAAATTCGGAAAATTCTCAAAAAACACCTGTTTTGTTTTGGAGCATTGTAACACGTATTATATTTAAAACTAACTCAATTTTGCTCATTTTTAACCATATTGATCCGAAATTATAAAAAAACATTTAAAGAACGCTATTTCTTAAGTTCCAAAACGTTTTTTCGCTCATGATTTTTTTGTAAAAATTTTACTTTTCTTTAAAATTTCAAATTTCATGCATTTGCAATATTTGCACTTCGCATAGTCAAAAACAACTAAAAACTTTAAAAAAATTACTTATACTACTACAATAACATTGCTTTTGAACAAAAATGTTTAATAATCAGCGATAATGTAACTTTGTAATGGTGTGCACTTGGCTTTTTTATTTTCGAAAATTCTTCCAAAAAAACCTAAATAAATGCACAAAAAGTGAAAAATCTCAAAAACATATCTTTTTATTTTTCTTTTTTCCCGTATATTATAGACATTTGTCCAGGCTACCCAAAAAATACTATTTTACACTGTGCTTTGACCTTAAACACGAATTATGACCCAGTTTTGGAAATTCTTTGTTTTGAACAAATTCTCACAAAAACTCAAATAATTGAACAAAAAAAAAGAAAAAATCTCAAAAATATATCTTTTTATTTTCGAGTTTTTCCTATATATTATAAATATTTGTCCAAGCTACCCAAAAATACTATTTTGCGCTGGTCTTTGACCTAAAACTCGAAATATGACCCAGTTTTGGAAATTCTTTGTTTTCAACGAATTCTCACAAAAACTCAAATAATTGCACAAAAAGTGAAAACTCTTAAAAACATATCTTTTTATTTTCGTTTTTTTCTCATATATTATAAACATTTTTCCAATCTACCCAAAAAATACTATTTTGCGCTGGACTTTGGATTAAAACTCGAAATATCACCCAGTTTTGGAAATTCTTTGTTTTCATGGAATTCTCAAAAAAACTCAAATAATTGCACAAAAAGTGAAAAATCCCAGAAACATATCTTTTTATTTTGGTTTTTTCCCAAATATTGTAAACATTTGTCCAAGCTTTCGAAAAAATACTTTTTTGCGCTGGGATTTGGCTTAAAACTCGAAATATAACCCAGTTTTGGAAATTCTTTGTTTTCAACGAATTCTTTTAAAAACTCAAATAATTGCACAAAAAGTGCAAAATCTCAAAAAAATATCTTTTTATTTTCGTTTTTTTTCCATATATTATAAACATTTGTCCAAGCTACCCAAAAATACTATTTTGCGCTAGGCCTAAAACTATTTTGACCTAAAACTCGAAATATGACCCAGTTTTGGAAATTCTTTGTTTTCAACGAATTCTCACAAAAACTTTAAAAAAATTCCAAAACTCCAAAACTAACTTCATATTTCGAGTTTTAGCTTGGACAAATGTTTATAATATATGGGAAAAAAACGAAAAGAAAAAGATATGTTTTTGAGATTTTTCACTTTCTGTGCAATTATTTGAGCTTTTGTGAGAATTCGTTGAAAACAAAGAATTTCCAAAACTGGGTAATATTTCGACTTTTAAGCCAAGCCCAGGGCAAATAGTATTTCTTGTGTAGCTTGAATTTTCGAAAATAAAAAAAGTCAAGTGCAGACTATTATAAAGTTGAATTATCGTTGATTATTAAACATTTTTGTTTAAAAGCAATGTTATTGTAGTAGTATAAGTAATTTTTTTAAAGTTTTTAGTTGTTTTTGACTATGCGAAGTGCATATAATGCAAATGCATGAAATTTGAAATTTTGAAGAAAAGTGAAATTTTTAAAAAAACATCATGAGCGGTAAAACGATTTGGAACTTAAAAAATATTTAAATGTTTTTTATAATTTCGGATCAATATGGTTAAAAATGAGCAAAATTGAGTTAGTTTTAAATATAATACGTGTTACAATGCTCCAAAACAAAACAGGTGTTTTTTGAGAATTTTCCGAATTTACTATGGGTGTTTTTGAAGAAAATGTTCACTGGGGTTTTTTCAACGCAGGATAACGTTCAATACGGCGTTAGAAAAAAAGAAATAATACAAATCAAAAATGCCCCCCTTTTCGCATGGTCGCTGTAAACTATTTCAAGCATTTTTGACACTTGAAAATTGTGATATTTTCAAAAAAATTTCTAGCAGTTTCATACCTTTAGTACATTATAAAAAATTTAAAAAAAACCTTTAATAATATTTTCATATTAAAGCCCAAGCGATTTCTGTTTTTTATATATAGGTGTTTATATATCCCATGATCTGAAATTCTCTAAACACTGTGAAATCACAGCAAAAAAAGCTATGAGAGTGACATCACTAATTTTTAGAACATTCAACTCAAACTCTAGAAATAATTTTCTCAGAGCATATAAGTGCTATGTTAGACCAATTCTGGAGTATGCTAGTGCAGTTTGGAACCCTTATTTACAAAAGGATATAAACATTTTGGAAAAAGTGCAACAAAATTTCACTAGGCGTTTGTTTTATAAATGCAAGTTGTTACCTGTTGGTTATGAACATAGACTGAATTACCTAGGTTTAGAAAGATTAAAGGATCGAAGAGACAAAATTGATTTATATGAGTGCTTTAAAATTATACATTGCTTAAACAATTTGCAAACCAATGATTTTTTTAAGTTTAACCTGCAGCCCACCCGTGGTCAGTTCATTTAAATTGGCAATTTAGAGCTTACAAATTAATGCAAGGAAATTTTCTTTTGCAAATAGGGTTGTTACACCTTGGAACAATCTACTCCCATCTCAAGTAACTGTCGATTCTTTGGATGCATTCAAGAAGAGTTTTGGAACTGACTTAAATAAGCGCTCTTTTTGAGCCTTTAAAGTCATATCAGATAGCTATATAGAAATAGTTTTAGCCCTTCTACAGCTTAAGTAATAACGCTTTAAAAAAAGTCTTTTTTTCACAGCAAAAAAAGCATTGTTTTTTGCATATGTAAATTCAACTCAAAATCCTGAACGACAGGAACGTAAGACCATATATAATTGCATACCTTTGGAAACGCCTACTAATAACAAGCAAGCTCGTATTAATTAAGATGCGTAAGCTAAATTATTAACGAAAATACAAGCACATTTACGAGGAAAGTTTTTGGCATATTTAAATTTTAAGTTCAATTCAACATAAAATTGGCACCGAGCCAAAAAAATTAAAATTTAAGTTTTTTAAAAAATTTCGTTATTTTTCTGAGTAAAATGATATGCTTCTTTTATGTTTTGGTTTTTTTTTCTTTTATGTTTTGGTTTTTTCTTTACCAAGTTAACCAAAAACAAAAAGTGGCCCGCCGCATATTTGGCTATATTGAGAGAGTTTGGGCCCCCTGATTATTATCATGAAACTTAAATTAGTTTTTTTTAAATAAATTAAAAAATAATTGTTTTTTGATTAAAGTATTTTAATTTCCAAAAAAACTCAAAAAAAAGCAAAATTTTACTTTTTTTCCCAAATTTCTCCTATTTTTGATATACCTCAAGAATAATTAATTTTATTCTAAAAGCGCACGTTTACTAAAATAATAACGTAATTTTTATATTAGTTTTGAAATGTTTTTGTGGTGAAAGAAAAGATTGTACTTTTTAAATTAAACGCACCTCCGGTCGTTCCCTTGATTATAATTCACAAACTAAACCTTAGTTTAAAGTAAAACGGTGTTTTTCAAGAAAATACAAGGTTTTGAGAAGGAAAAAATCATGATAAAGCAATACAAACTAAGGTTAAAACGTTTATTGTCCACATAATTTACACAAAAGCTTTCGACCTTTTCTTCGCTCATCATCAGTTGTACTATAAATAAATAGGAATAAATACATATAAATTAAATAATTGTATATAATATAAAATAGAGTAAGATCACATAAAAAATAAATTTCCATAAAAACTTAGATAAAATTACAAAAAAAATACTACTGAGAATTTAATATTAACTAGGTAAATTTATATAAAAGGAAACTATATAATATACAAAAACATACAAATAAGGACAAAAAAATTTTATAAAAATCAAAAATTTTTACACTAATACGTAAATATTTAATAAAAGATAAAACACACCTAAATTACTAAAGTTGCTAAAAACACAATAAAAAAAATCTTGCTAGATTAAGTAAATAATAAATGAAACTCAAAATAAAATCCTTACAATACAAAATATTATAAAAATTATTGCAAAAGATATTATAAAACAAATAAAAAACTGAATTTACGAAGACAAAAAATAATACAAAACTGGTTTCATTAAAACTGCGCAATTAAGAGACTAAATCGCTTTTGCTGGTAAAACCATCTGGACAGTTAGAGGTGTTAAAAATTTTATTCGCGCAGATCTGTATTGTTTCATCAAGGGAAAGATTAGTAAAGAGTCACTTAATATCAAAACTAGCCATAAAAACTTTTTCATTTGAAGTTTCAGACGGAATAAATTTGGACGGAGTGGTGGGAAGAAGTGGTTGCGGACGTAGTAGAAATTGATGCCGTTCCAGACGGAAATAGAAAGCCTACCTCTGCGGTAGGCTTTCTGTTTATAGAAAGCCTACCTTCAGCGGCGTTTATTCTAATTATAATAGTTTCATTCCTATGTGTTTTAAAGTTTGTTTTATATTTAGTTTGTTAACTCGTTTGTTTCGTATTTCTTCATCATTTAAGCTTTTTCATATGGATCTGCAAGTTTTAAAGTCTTTTTTATGCAAAAATGGCTATTCACTTAGTTTTATTGATAGTTGTGTTAAAGGAGCACTGTCACAAATCAAATTCCTATAACGCCCGAACCTTTAATATCAAACCTACGTAACTCAACTTTGGTATTTAGAGTGCTCCACTACAAGGCTACAACATTTTTAAATTTCAGCTGAATCGGTTCAGTATTAAAGGAGCAGTCCGGTTCGGGCGTTATAGGAATTTGATTTGTGACAGTGCTCCTTTAAGAAATTTTTAGATAAAGTGTTTAAAGTTACCAGTAAGAAAGTTTTTTCGGTTAAGAAATTACCAGTTATTATTGTTTTACCTTATTTAGGGCTTGGTTCTGTACATATAAATGCAAAATTACATAAAGTGTTTTATCGACATTTTCCTCGGGTTCGTTTAAGATTGATTTTAAGTCCAGTAAACGTTTAAGTGAGTGTTTTATGTTTTAAGATAAAATCCCTAACAATCTGAATTCTAATGTAGTATACAAATTTTCGTGTGGTGGCTGTAAAACCACTTATTGCGGGTGTACTACCCGCCACCTGGCATTAGAATATCAGAACACTTAGGTATTTCATCTAAAACTAATAAACCTATCATACCTAAAATTTCAGCGGTCCATGATCATATATTAAGTTGTGATAAAATTGTTAATCTACCTTCTTTTTCTGACTTTTGTGTAATTGCCACTGCGTCTAATGAGTTTTGTTTAAAAATTAAAGAATCTATATGTATACATAGAGATAAGCCTGTATTAAATAAAAATATTCAAAGCACTGAGTTATATTTGTTTTAATAGGTCTTGTATTGTTTTATTGTTTTATTTTTTCGGCGCGTTTTCAAATTGTGTGTCCTATCCATTTTTTGTAAGAACTTCTCTCTTAATTGCGCAGTTTTAATGAAACCAGTCTTGTATTATTTTTTGTCTTTGTAAATTCAGTTTTTTATTTGTTTTATAATATCTTTTGCAATAATTTTTATAATATTTTGTATTGTAAGGATTTTATTTCAAGTTTCATTTATTATTTACTTGCTAATGTAGCAAGAGTTATTTTTTTATTGTGTTTTTAGCAACTTTAGTAATTTAGGTGTGTTTTATCTTTTATTAAATATTTACGTATTAGTGTAAAAAATTTTGATTTTTATAAAAATTTTTATCCTTATTTGTATGTTTTTGTATATATATAGTTTTCTTTTATATAAATTTACCTAGTTAATATTAAATTCTCAGTAGTATTATTTTTTTTGTAATTTTATCTTTTTTTATTTTTATAATTTGAGTTTTTACGGAAATTCATTTTTTATGTGATCTTAATCTATTTTATATTATATACATTTATTTAATTTATTTGTATTTATTCCTGTTTGTTTATAGTACAACTGATGATGACTGAAGAAAAGGTCGAAAGCTTTTGTGTAAATTATGTGAACAATAAACGTTTTAACCTTAGTTTGTATTGCTTTATCAATGCTTTTTATTTCCCCAAGGAAAATCTATAGCAGAAAAAATCATTTTTCGTTTTTTTTGCTTGGTAAAGTTTTTTTTGAATGATGACAAAAAACTCATATCTTAAACTTTTTTGGCGTAGACAAAAGTCTTAACGTTAGAAATTATTATTAACTGTTTGACTAAGTTTTTTTTAAATATTCCTTGAAGTCTTTGTATTTTGTTAAGACTGTTAATTGTGGAAAACACCCGTTAAGAAAACGTTCCGTTATAACAAATTAAATTTTTTTACACAGAAATCGAAATAAAAAACGTTTTTTTACTAAAAAGCCTCCATAATGCTTAGTTTTCTTTGTACAAAGTTTATACAAAAAGCGCTTAGCAAGTTCTAGAATATTTTTTTCAAATAAAATCACCTTAAAACGTTGTTTTTGAGTTTAACACAATGAATAAGGCACGTTTTGTTAAAAAACTGAATAGACTAGTTTAGGACTAGCTAAGATTTCTGCGACACTAATTAACAAATCAAAAACAAACTAGTACTAGGACTAGGACTAGGACTACGCAAAATTTTTTGCCTTTAACTAGTACTATACTAAATAACGTTTGGGGAAGCTAGAAAAGAAAGCCTGGACTATTTTTATCATTATTAAGTAGGTAGTTAGTTATTTTAGAAACGAAAATAGGTGGTTAAGTAGTTCCTTGAAATCATGGTAGTTAAGTATTTAACTATCATAACACTAACACTAACACTAACATTATCGTAACACTAAACTTGGTCATTTATAATTTACATAGAATTTTAAAGATTGGCGGGTAATATTTGTGATTTTTCGCTATATGTTTTGCGTTGTGGAAATAAAAGTGGGACGTATTAAAATTTTGAAAATGTTGACATTCATTGCAGATCAACTTTTTTCCAAGCGCTTATTGACTAAAAGTAATTCTATAACATCAGAACGCTGTGGAAATCTTCAAGACTGAAGAATTACCATTTAAATGCAAGGATTTCAGTTCTATTCTATTCTATCCTGTTTACTGAATCAACAAAATCGCCAATTTTTAATTTTCCGTTCTATATTTTTATTAAATTGTTAATTATGTTTTTAGCATATTCATCTTGATACAGCAAAATATTGTACAATGTCAGAAGAAACAAGGGAAATGAACACAATGTCAGACATAATGAAAGAAATGAAGCGAACTATTAGTGTAGAAGCTGAGATGAAGGTGAGTTTAAAGCGGAATCCACATGAAAAAAACATGAGCCAGTTTCATAAAATATTTTCTAACCCATTGTTTTAAGACAGGGAAAACCAATTTTGATTTTTATACTAGAATATTCTCTCCGCCACCTCTTTCCTTTTGAAATGTTTATGTTTTATATGGGAATATGTGCAAATTTTCCTGTTCTGTTCATAGAGCTTTTTTCAAAGGAAAAAATTTGTACGGGGCGTTCTGACGGTAAAAATAAAATCAATAATATACAAACCAAACTAAAAACAAATAAATTATTAATTTTATATGGGCATCCTAACTACATTACTAGTTACAAAATAAAAATTGGATCTGAAAAATACGTAGAACATTATTTGTCAGCCGTTTATTTTGTTTATCAATTTACCCAATTTAGAATAAAACTTTACGTTATTAAAGGCCAAAAGTTCACATATAATGTTTGTATAATTTTGAAAAAGGCGGTAATCAAAAAAGTGTTCTAATTTGTTTTAAAAAATAAGTCATGAACGGACAAATATTCTGTTTGCAAAAAAACTGTCGTTTAAAAAAAATTTTTAAATTCCTTGTAAATATTATACATTATTATTTTATATGAAATGCACTAAAAACTTTAAACAAATTTATATTAGGGAAGAAAAAAATATTTTGCTTTTTATAAAATTGTTTTACCGTGTTTTTATAACCATATTTTATAAATTTGGTGGTGGTAAAGCAACATAAAACTTAGATTTTAAAACAATTGGGGGTTCTTAATAAATTCACAAAAATAATTATAATTATTTATCATTTGAAATTGTTTTTTAAGTACTAAGCACTTCACAAGGTCTTACTTTTTAAGGTCTTATTTACAGCGCCATATGGTACTCTTGTGACACAAAACTTCTGGTGAATTTGTGAATTATCAGTTTTGTGACTATAGACTTAAGGTAAACCCAACGTGGCTGCAACAGTTGTTCGTTGGATTAAAAAGTTTCCTGATTTTTGCCAATTTGCCGAATTTTTTGTCATTTGGATATTTTAAAATATAATTTTTATGTATGTAAAAAACGATAATATTTGCTATGTCCTACAATTGGTTTACTACTTAACGTTTTGCAGTGAAAACTATCAGGAGAAAACTTAACATTTGATTTATAAATTATCATTTTCACAAACACATTAAACTTTCTAAAAATTGCTGATCTTGTGTGAACGAAAAAATTTCCCCGCATGAAAGTTATGTAGGCGTGTCTAAATTAGTCACGTGAGCACACTGTTGCAGCTACGTTTGGTTTACCTTTAGTTCTAAATAAAAGTATCTTTTACTGTACGGCAGAGGGTACAAAAAAATAAAATTTGAAAAAAAATCGTAGTTTTTCTAGTTTCTTTAGTTTAAACCTATGCATAATTAAAATTGCTACATGAAGATATATTTCACTATGTTAAATTGCTTTTATATTTTGTTTGTGCAAAATAAATTTTGTTTTTTTTTTAAATATATGTCACAATAGTAAGAAATCATCACTAAAATATTATTTTCGTTAACAATGTTGTTATATTAGCCTAAAGGTAAACCCAACTTGGCTGCAACAGTTTTTGTTTTGTTTTTATTAAAAACTGCCCCTCATTAAGTAACCACTTAAATCACGAGAATCTGACGTCACTTTATCAGCCAATTAGATTTGATTTAATACAATGTATTTGTTTATCTATGTGTTTTTGATCTTGATGCTCCGATGGTGCCCTGGCGCAATCAGTTAAAGCGTGGGCGCTTTGACAAAGGTGATAAGGTCGAACCCTCATAAAACCGAATTTTTATTTTCAGGTTAAATTTTTTTGGATTTTTTTATAATTTTATAATTCTATTCACATAAATTAAAAACAAAAACATCATTTGTTTCCTGCTTTATGCCAATTTGTCGAATTTTTTTGTCATTTGGATATTCTAAAATATAATTTTTATATAAGTAAAAAACCCTAATTTTTGCTATGTTCTACAATTGATTTATTACTTAACGCTTTGCAGTGAAAACTATCAGCAGAAACATTAACATTTGATTTATAATTTATAAAACAAACGCATTGAATTTTCTAAAAATTGCTGATCTGGGGTGGTATGCTGAAGGTTTAATCTGACTTAAAACTAATCTAAGATTAGCGATTGTCGACTCACAGTAAAAATACTAACAGTATTGATTAAATAATCTAGGTTAAAGGAGTTAATAGACTTAATCTCAGATTAAATCGTCACTAATTGGAGACTAGCGGGAAAAACTAATATTAATAATAATAATTAGCTAAATTAATACTAACAATTAGCGCAAATTTTTAATCTACCTCCAGAGGTGGTTTAAAAATTTGCATAAATTAATAATTTAATCTTGAGTTACTGAGAATTTAATCTGAGATTAAACCTAATCTCAGATTAAATTCGTTAAACTAGATTATCTAATCATACTGCTAGTATGTTTACTGTGTGTCGACAATCGCTAATCTCAGATAGACTTTAAGTCGGATTAAACCTTCAGGGGTCGTATGCTGAACGTTTAATTCGACTTAAAGTTAATCTGAGATTAGCGATTGTGGAGACACAGTAAACATACTAGCAGTATCCATTAGATAATCTAGTGTAACGAATTTAATCTGAGATTAGATTTAATCTTAGATTAAACCGTCACTAACTCGAGATTAAATTGTTAATTTATGCAATTTTTTAAACCATCTCCGGAGGTGGATTAAAAATTTGCGGTTTTTTCCCGCTAATCTCGGATTAGTGGGGATTTAATCTCAGATAAAGTCTATTAACTCCGTTAACCTAGATTATTTAATCAATACTGATAGCATGTTTACTGTGTGTCGACAATCGCTAATCTCAGATTAATTTTAAGTCGGATTAAACCTTCAGCATACCACCCCAGCATACCACCCCAGGTGTTAACGAAAAAAATTCTCCACATCAAAGTCATGTGGGCGTGTCTAAATTGGTCACGAGAACAAACTGTTGCAGCTACGTTTGGTTTACCTTTAAATAAGTTAAAAATTGCGCTTTGAAACTAATTTTAAACCTATATAGGTTTTTTTAATATTTTGGTTGTAAAACTATACAAAATTTAAAAAAAATAATTTTAAAAGTCCATTCCAAATTAAAAAAAAATAATTTTCTATTGAAATGCTCACATGAGCTGATTATTTATAGAACAAACTTAATTTACTGAATAAAAATAAAATATAAAATTATATAACAAACAAGGCATAGAAGATAAATGTAGTGCAAAACTTATTTTTAATAATGATATAACCTCTGTTTTGATGCAAACACAATTACAACTTTTCAATAAAACACTACTATAAAACTAACATAAAATAAAACTATTGCATAATATACCTACAAACTATGGCGTTTTGGGCATAAGTTTAAGACGCCTCCGTGCTGTCCTCTTCAGTTAAATACACGGATTCTCACTCAGTTACCTAACAACTTTTTGCATAAAAATATATATATATACACAAATACATGCTATAAACAAAATTTTTTTATAATTTTAGTGAACAAATAAAAAAATAAAAACCTTATACCTTAACAAGCATTACACCAATTTATGTAATTTAAGACTTTAGTAAACATTTTAGATTATAAAAAAGAGACATTCTGGATTACACCACATGCAGTTACATACTGCAAGCAAAAACATCATGGAATTAACCAGGTGCAGCAGAAAGACTGCTAAACTGATAGAACATTATAACAAAACACTTTTTATAAACAATCTGGATTACTCCAGATGCAGTTAACTACTGCAAAAATAAACATCCTGGAATAAACCAGGTGCAGCACAAAGACTGCTTTTCACATAAAACATAATAACAAAAGAATGTTAATAAACATTCTGGATTACTCCAGATACAGTTAACTATTGCAAAAAATCAGCATCCTGGAATTAACCAGGTGCAGCACAAAGACTGCTAAACAGATAACACTATAATAGTAAGCTAAATTTAATAAACATTCTGGATTACTCCAGATGTAGTTAAAAACTACAAGAAAAAAACATCTCAGGAATAACCAGGTGCAGGCCAAAATCTGCAAAACTAATAATTATGTAATAACCAGCTACATTTTTAACACACAAACAATCTGGATTGCAGTTGGCTATAATACTAATATAAATTGTCACAAATATACTTTTCTATTAGTTTATTGTTTATAAATGAGAATTTATTTAACATAGGTCGATATTGTTGAGAAAACTTGAGAAATATTCTTGAATGTATTATAAAGCTCTTTAATTCGTATTGTAAATCCATTTAAGTCACTGCTGATTCTTATAATTCTGATCAATTGGAAATAAAAGGTATTATGACCAATAGATTCTGATGTATTACTACTGTAATCAATTACTATAAATATCTAACTACTAAAAAGTTAAAATCGTCTGTTTTATTGTGGACTTTGGTTTTAAGTTTTTCTTCAATTGTTTCCAAGTTAATATCCAAATAAGCACATTGACTGTGATTGATATTTGTTTCACTAAGCAGTAACTGTGCTGGATATATTGCTTAGCAAATTTCCATAAATTCTGGAATATTTATTGCACATAAATCATCCATATATCTCTATACATATTTAAGCTTTTTGGTGAGAGCTATATTTTTTGTGTCTTTCATAAATCTATATTCCAACATTGAGAAAGTCAGATCAGCTATTAATGGACTGCAATTTGTCCCCATGGGTATCCCGCTATTTTTTTTAAAATAAACCCTGCAAATTAAACATAAGCACTGTCTATAACAAATTAAATTAACGAGTTTATTTCCGCTTTATTGTAAGTGATTAAGTTGTTTGAGACTTCATTAGAAAACCAACATTTTTTAGTTATAGAATTTATAATCAAATACAATTTTCCTGAGTTTTTAAACAGTAAGTCAATGAGCATAAATATGTTTTCTTTAATGACAGTGTGAGGTAAACTGTTATATAATGTACTAAAGTCTGCTTTTATAATTTTTTTAACTGTTTTAATAGGTTGAATTGTATTTATAAACTGAAGACTTCCTTCTATTGACCAATAAACATTAATTCCTGTTCTGGATTTTATTGTACCACATTATTTTTCAAAATGTTTTTGTAACTGTTTTAATATTGTTCCAGCTATTACACTACATAATTTTGTACTACATTGTCGAGATCCAGCAATCAATCTATATTTGTAAGGATTTTATGTAGCTTTGCAGTTGCAAATAAGACTGGACGTTTTTCGTTTTCTTCTTCAACCTTAAGTCCAAATTTATTTGCGTCTCTTACGTGGTTTTGGATTACAAGGTATTCTTCTGACTGATCATTATATGCATAAACATTTTTTCCTGTAATATTTAAAGATCCATTTAAGTTACATACAATTCCCATCTCCTTGCATAAAACTTTAAAATAGAATTTTTACAAATAATTATAAAGTTATTTGCTGCCTTATCGGCACGCAACTGTAATAATAAACTTAGACTTTGTAATACTTTTTCATTAATGGCATTTTCAGCTTGTTTCTTTCTTGTTTTTCTACTCCAATATTGAAGACGTTTCTGTAAAATATATTTGAAACTTGTTCGAAATTCTACTATAACTTCATTTCTTTTTGTATATCTTTTTATTATTTTTTGTAAAAGTCATCACATGCATCCATTGCTGACGATTTAACATCATTCCAATTAATTTTCTTTTCATTTCGATGATTTGCACCTTTTTTAACTATATTTCTTGTTGATTTATCTTCAATAATATCTAAACTTCCAGTAACAATATGTCCAGCTGGTTTCTAACAATAAGGTGAGTTTATACACAAGCAATTTGAATGTAAAACATGATGCAATTTATCTTTTGTTAGATTTTTTAGTTCTTTAGTATATGAAACATACTTTATAAAATTTTTTGGTTCATGTTTATATGTGGCCATTATTCTTCTCATTTTAGTTAAGTCTACATTTAATTTTCGTAAGAATAATCTGTCTTTAAATAATGTATGAATTTTAATCATATCAATCCCTTTATTAACAAATTTTGCAGAGATAAATGTCTTTTTTTCTTCTTCTTCAGTTTTTATAACTTTTTGACATGAAAGCCTGGAAGCTATTACTGCTTTAACAGCTAATTAAAATTAAATCAATCGCAT
>JASAMX010012569.1:0-35557 GCA_030248175.1 Microlaimidae sp. YZB2_3
CTCCCCAATAACCCAACAAAATATGTTGAATAAACTGTTATTGGACAACTTATAGTCCGGGGAATGTCGTGAGGGGGTTAAATTCTTGAAAAATTTAATATAGACATCTTTATGCTGGACAATCCATGTTTATCATAGGGGGACCCTTTGGATTTTAAAAGTTAAAAATTTTTTGTAACTAAATTGGTTACACTTATTGACAAGAATTATTGGAATGTGGAGCCAGAATATTATGTTTTCTTTTTGAAAAGATCATCCATGGTCATTTTTATGCTGAATAAGTTTTTTATATAGAGGGGATGGACCCTACTCTCCAAAAACAATAAGGATTGGGCTAAATGAGATATCGCTGTGAAAAAATAACATTAGCATCTTTATGCTGGACAACGCATTTTCACCAAAGTGAGAAGGAACTTTCCCCCAACCACAAAACGGCTTGGGCTAAATAGATATCATTGGAAAGGTTACAGTCCGCAAAATTTCATAAAAGGGGAGAATATTTGGAAAAAAAATTAACTAGGACATCTTTATGCTAGACAACGCATTTTCACCAAAGCAGAGAGGAACCCTTCTCTCAAACCACAAAACTGATTGAAACGAATAGGATATCATTGGAAAGCTTTGAGTCCAGGAAATGTTATAAAAAGGTTGAATTTCGCAAAAAATAACATGGACATCTCTATGCTGGACAACGCATTTTCACCAAATAATGTGGGACCCTTTCTCCCAACCACTAAAGTACTAAACTAATTGGACTAAATAAAGGCTAAATAAACTATCGTTGCAAAACTTACAGTCGGGAGAATGTCATAAAAGAATTGAATGTTTGAAAAAAAATAACATGGACATCTTTTTGCTGGACAACGCATTTCCATTAAAAGAAGGATGGACCCTTCTTTTCCTTTCCAACAATAAACCAGACTGGACTATGAAATATAATTATAAAGATAGTTACAGTCCAGGGAACACGCTGATCAAGATGCACTATTCTTAAAGAAACTAATTCTAAGTACAGAAAGAACCCGCCAGATGTTGTCTATAGTGCATTAATATGCCGTCGCGAGCCGGTCTTTATCAAAAACCCGCCCGCAGTATTATGGTCTACTTCGTTCAGTTACGTATTGCTTAGTAGTCTTTTCAATTTTTTCCACGCATAGAGATGGCGTATAACCTACGTATTACCAACGTGATACGACAACTTTACAGGGGTGGTAACCAGTTACACAGTCATGGGTACACAACACAAGGGTTGGACGAACATACCCCCACCGTACGATCGTAGTGATACGACGGTTTTACACCAGTAACCGGAGAAAAGGCGATTACGATACGGTTAAAAACCCTGTTTGTTTTTAGTATTTCACATCCCCAATATGTTAGCGGAGAATATTGGAGTACCAAAAATATTTTAGAAGGGGGTAAGTTTTTGAATTTTTTGGGTAAATAATCGCCCATGAATCCCCCCTCTCTTTTGGCTTTCAACCATAAGGGAAAGAATACTTAATTTTTTTCTCTACTGTACGATGTCCTTATTCGATTACAGGTGAATTACATTTGGCTGACTTATATTTCGTTGGAATTTTATGGAAAAATCAGGACTAATTAAAACTGTGTGGTTATGATGTTAAAAAACAAATAGGAATGCAGAATTATTTTTCAAATTTCCATTTCCACATTTTCACAAAATCTACAAAAATAAATAAAATTTAGCCGTTAATTAATTGACATTTAGTTTCCAAATTACCTAATTTTATAAATGAATATTAAAATAGGGTGGTTAGTCTTTAGTATAAAAACGTTTTTGTAAAGTTTCTAATTGTTAATACATTACTGCTACTCATAGAGGTCAGCTAGATTTATTACCTATAAATTCTAAAGCTTCCATCAGTTTTTTTCTACATTTTATTCGGTTACTGTGTAGCTGAGTTTTATTTATTAATTGTTTAATTTTTTAAACTTTTTAAAACCTTTACTGTAATTAAAAAAATTCGACAAAAATTTCAAGAGCGAATAAATTTAAAGTTAAATTCTAAAAATCGAAGCTTTAAAATTTTTTAGTTTGGAATATTCTAAAAAGCTTTTATGTTAAATTTGCGGTCTGTGTTTTTTCGCTATCGATTTCAACTAAATCACGAACACGGAGTCAAATATGGTCATTGATAAATTAGGCAATTTTAGCCGGAAAAACCGTTGGAATTTGATTCCATAATAGTTTTAGCTTCCAATAAAAAAACGATTAAGCTTGTTTATTTGCCGGTTAACTGGCAATTTCTTTGGTTCTTTAATTCAGTCGGGCCTCAAAACAAAACATTTATTTGAAATTTTTTTTCTGGACCTAATATAGTAATATTCAAAAGACAAAGAAATTTTAATGAATTTTTGTATTATAAAATGAAATAGAATTTTGAATACTACACTGTCATGGAAAAATTTATTTCCAACGAATCCTTTATGCATTTTTTTTTAATTTCGCGTTTTAAAATTTAACATTTATAATAAAGTAATTGTGTAGTTTACTTAGTTTCAATTTGATTTACTATTGTTTCTAGTATACGCTCTCATCATTAGTTTCTAGTATTTGATGTGTAAAAAAGATACATGTACATAATCCATTGAATGTTTTTTATAAATTTTTAAACTTTATTTAGACATAAAAAATAATTTTTTTTATTAAAACGTACAAATAGAGTAGAGGAATCCTATGTAGTAAAGATTTATTTAGAAACCAAAGGTGGATTATATAATAAAGTTAAATAATTGGTGTATTTGAAACCATTTAAAGGGTTAAATGTGTTCCAAAAAAAGACAAACACTTTTATAAACCAAAAATTTATGACGAAAGCTTCTTGATATATCAACACATCAGGCGCGTATAGGATTTCGCCGAGAATGTGTAGCGGTCTTATAATGTCGCGGCGGAAGTTACGGCTCAAAACGCCATAAGATTGCGCCGCCTATAGTGGCCCAAAGCCGACGCTAAGCGTCAGCTGGGGCGAAAATTTTTTATATATGCACTTAAAGCCTGCTTAAAATTGTGTTCGGCGATTCATATCGTTATACTTTTACTTTTGTTTTTATAACTTACTTCCTGCACAAAATGTTTGTTACATTAATAGCAGCAACAACCCGGTGCGGAGCGTCGTCCGGGGGTTTGGGCGAAAATTGTCAGAAATATGCACTGAAAACTGATTAAAAATTGTATCCAGCGATTCATATGGTTAGTTTTACATATGAATTTCGATAACCCAAAGCTTAATCAATTTGTTTGTTACTGTGGTAGCAGCACCAAGCTGACGCAAAGCATCGGCCAGGGGGTCTGATGGTGTCACCCCTGCCGCCGGAAGCGTAAATTTTTATAAATAGGCAATAACAACTGATAAAAAGTTGTCTTCAGCCAATCATATGGTTATAATTTTACTTTTGTTTTTATATAACCTAATTTCTAAAAAAATTGTTTGTTCCAGCTTTAAATAAGTATGATCTTAAAATTCTGTACTATATCCCAATCCAATAAGGTTGTTTCTTAATTAAGGTTATTTCTTGATTCTATTAAGAAACAACCTGATGTGTATATAAATAATTGACTAAATTATTTAAAAATATGCGCCACTGCAAGGGGTTTGTAACTTATAAGCAAAAGTACAGTTAAACATATAATAAAAAAAAAGTTTTACCTTCTGGGGCCTGTTTCATAAAAACCTTTGTAAATTCTTATTTTACAAATCTCCGCCTATTTTTTTGTAAAATACATGATAAAGGTTTTTCGACTTGTAATCCAGGGGGAGCATCTCCGCGCACTGCTCTGCGCTGATTGGTCGCAGCACGTCATTTCATCTCCGCTGACCGATCAATATTCGCCGTGTCGTATATCCTCTATCATGTAATTTACAAAAAATAGCCGGAGATTCGTAAAATGAAAATTTACAAACGTCTTTATGAAATAGGCCCCAGGGGAAAATTTTTACATTGTTTAATTTTATGCATTTAAGATGCACCACAATTTTATAACCTGAAAATAAAAAAAGTAAAAGGAGGACCCTTTCAAAAATGAATGGCTTCGCCCGCCAGAAGGGGCGGGCCACCCGCTCCCCAAGTCTTTTAGTACCACAGTTAAATCAAAAAAGTTTTCCTGAGAACATGCATTTTAACCAAGACTGAGGGATTCGTGCCAACAAATCAATTGTTGATGAATGACTCCATTAATTAAACACCCAGTGCAATTACAATTAAATTCCTAAAAGTCACATTCACGTGAAGTTTGCTCGTTTTTTATTTTGATTAAAACAGGATACATAAGGCTGACATTATTTCGCACTAACTTTACAATCAAAAACACCACAAAAATTAAATCAAACAAATATTATATCACAATTTATTGTAGTAGCTTGTTGCAGTCGGGAATTAATCTCGGGACCTCTATACTATGCAAGACGAACTTTTTGTCACTGCGCTAAAACTTCTACTAATATGAACGAACGAATCTTGCACCGACATTTCAGCTAATTTAACCTGCACTGTTTTATTTTCTATAGACACCTTGCACTGGAACTCGGTTTATACACGAAGTATGCAATATACATAAGCGTCACCATAATGGATAATTACCGTATCTCCTACTTATCTTTCTTAGTATGCAGATCAACCGATCGAAATTTCGCGGCCTATAGGTCCGTTGATCTGCATACTACGAAAGATAAGTAGGAGATACGGTAATTATCCATTATGGTGACGCTTATTTATTTTCAATACTTCATGTATAAACTTAGTTCCAGTGCAAGGTGCCAATTCTGAACGTTTATGAAAATCAGTAAAAAAATAATGGCTAGAAAATTTTTGTAATTTTGAAATTTTCAAAAGTTATTTACGTCGTTAACAGTTTTTTAATATTAAGCAGAACAATAATATTTTTTAACATTTGGTTCAAGATGATGAATAGTCTTATTTTATAATTTCTCACGGTTAGTTTTATTTATTAAAGGGTTTCACGTTTTTTGAGAAAATATTACGTGCAGAGAAACACATGACTCAACTAATTAATAATTGGTTACATAACCGCTGAAAACTTTTTTTTAATTTTTCTCGCTCACGGGTTTATTGTTTATTTCTTCCTGGCGGAGAGCAGTTACGCCCTTAATTTCAGCCTGGAAGACTTTAGCTTTAGTTCTAAGAACACATTTACTTTTTTCTATAATTATCAATTAAACCATATCTGTTTAGTTTTTTGTGAACAAAATATTGTTAGAATTATTTTTACAATTTAAATATCTGAATGAATTTTAAATTAATTTTTATATTTTACTTGACTTTTTTTTTACTAAAATGAACAATTTATTTTAAAATACTCCAAATTTTTGGCGACAAAAAATTTCTTTTTTAGAGGTGGACTTAGGTCTATCTAGAGAATCACACGTCAGAAGAACTGAAATCCTACTTCCTTCTTAATTTTTGGTCCATCTATAACTATGAACTGATAATAATATCAATAATGAGTTTTAAAAAATGCGTATATCGAACAAGAAAAATAAATCACGGCTAAAAAGTTAATAACTTACTTCTTTAAAATTATTATTAGGTATATTTTTAAATTTAAAATAAACTTAAAAAGGTAATTAGATAAAATCATTTTTTAATTAAAACCAAACATAACGTATTTCACTTAAATACCCTTGAAATTAATGTTTAAAAAAAATTAATAAAAGCTCAAAATACATAAAAATTCATAAAAAATGAACGTAATATGTTTCCATGGTATCGCTAACAAAAAATGATTATAATGAAAAATAGATTTTCCACGTAGCTTGCAAATTAATTCCGACAGTGAAAAAAATAATTTCGAGTTACTTAAAAGCTACCTAAAACGTGAAACCCTTTACAAATAAAACTAACCGTGAGAAATTATAAAATAAGACTATTCATCATCTTGAACCAAATGTTAAAAAATATTATTGTTCTGCTTAATATTAAAAAACTGTTAACGACGTAATAACTTTTGAAAATTTCAACCGACAAAAATTTTCTAGCCATTATTTTTTTACTGATTTTCATAAACGTTCAGAATTGGCACCTTGCACTGGAACTCAGTTTATACATGAAGTATGCAATATACATAAGCGTCCCCATAATGGATAATTACCGTATCTCCTACTTCTCTTTCGTAGTATGCAGATCAACGGACCGATAGGCCGCGAAATTTCGATCGGTTGATCTGCATACTATGAAAGATAAGTAGGAGATACGGTAATTATCCATTATAGTGACGCTTATGTATATTGCATACTTCGTGTATAAACCGAGTTCCAGTGCAAGGTGTCTATAGAAAATAAAACAGTGCAGGTTAAATTAGCTGAAATGTCGGTGCAAGATTCGTTCGTTCATATTAGTAGAAGTTTTAGCGCAGTGACAAAAAGTTCGTCTTGCATAGTATAGAGGTCCCGAGATTAATTCCCGACTGGGACAAGCTACTACAATAAATTGTGATATAATATTTGTTTGATTTAATTTTTGTGGTGTTTTTGATTGCGGAGTTAGCGCCAAATAATGTCAGCCTTATGTATCCTGTTTTAATCAAAATAAAAAACGAGCAAACTTCACGTGAATGTGACTTTTAGGAATTTAATTGTAATTGCACTGGGTGTTTAATTAATGGAGTCATTCATCAACAATTGATTTGTTGGCACGAATCCCTCAGTCTTGGTTAAAATGCATGTTCTCAGGAAAACTTTTTTGATTTAACTGTGGTACTAAAATACTTGGGGAGCGGGTGGCCCGCCCCTTCTCCTGGCGGGCGAAGCCATTCATTTTTGAAAGGGTCCTCCTTTTACTTTTTTTATTTTCAGGTTATAAAATTGTGGTGCATCTTAAATGCATAAAATTAAACAATGTAAAAATTTTCCCCTGGGGCCTATTTCATAAAGACGTTTGTAAATTTTCATTTTACGAATCTCCGGCTATTTTTTGTAAATTACATGATAGAGGATATACGACACGGCGAATATTGATCGGTCAGCGGAGATGAAATGACGTGGCTGCGACCAATCAGCGCAGAGCAGTGCGCGGAGATGCTCCCCCTGGATCACAAGTCGAAAAACCTTTATCATGTATTTTACAAAAAATAGGCGGAGATTTGTAAAATAAGAATTTACAGAGGTTTTTATGAAACAGGCCCCAGAAGGTAAAACTTTTTTTTTATTATATGTTTAACTGTACTTTTGCTTATAAGTTACAAACCCCTTGCAGTGGCGCATATTTTTAAATAATTTAGTCAATTATTTATATACACATCAGGTTGTTTCTTAATAGAATCAAGAAATAACCTTAATTAAGAAACAACCTTATTGGATTGGGATATAGTACAGAATTTTAAGATCATACTTATTTAAAGCTGGAACAAACAATTTTTTTAGAAATTAGGTTATATAAAAACAAAAGTAAAATTATAACCATATGATTGGCTGAAGACAACTTTTTATCAGTTGTTATTGCCTATTTATAAAAATTTACGCTTCCGGCGGCAGGGGTGACACCATCAGACCCCCTGGCCGATGCTTTGCGTCAGCTTGGTGCTGCTACCACAGTAACAAACAAATTGATTAAGCTTTGGGTTATCGAAATTCATATGTAAAACTAACCATATGAATCGCTGGATACAATTTTTAATCAGTTTTCAGTGCATATTTCTGACAATTTTCGCCCAAACCCCCGGACGACGCTCCGCACCGGTTTGTTGCTGCTATTAATGTAACAAACATTTTGTGCAGGAAGTAAGTTATAAAAACAAAAGTAAAAGTATAACCATATGAATCGCTGAAGACAATTTTTAAGCAATTTTTAAGTGCATATTTTAAAAATTTTGCGCCCCAGCTGACGCTTCGCGTCGGCTTTGGGCCACTACACGGCGCAATTACGGCGTTTTGAGCCGTAACTTCCGCCGCGACATTATAAGACCGCTACACATTCTCGGCGAAATCCTATATACGCGCCTGATGTGTTGATATATCAAGAAGCTTTCGTCATAAATTTTTGGTTTATAAAAGCGTCCGTCTTTTTGGAACACATTTAACCCTTTAAATGGTTTCAAATACACCAATTATTTAACTTTATTATATAATCCACCTTTGGTTTCTAAATAAATCTTTACTACATAGGATTCCTCTACTCTATTTGTACGTTTTAATAAAAAAAATTATTTTTTATGTCTAAATAAAGTTTAAAAATTTATAAAAAACATTCAATGGATTATGTACATGTATCTTTTTTACACATCAAATACTAGAAACTAATGATGAGAGTGTACACCAGAAACAATAGTAAATCAAATTGAAACTAAGTAAACTACACAATTACTTTATTATAAATGTTAAATTTTAAAACGCGAAATTAAAAAAAAATGCATAAAGGATTCGTTGGAAATAAATTTTTCCATGACAGTGTAGTATTCAAAATTCTATTTCATTTTATAATACAAAAATTCATTAAAATTTCTTTGTCTTTTGAATATTACAATATTAGGTCCAGAAAAACAATTTCAAATAAATGTTTTGTTTTGAGGCCCGACTGAATTAAAGAACCAAAGAAATTGCCAGTTAACCGGCAAATAAACAAGCTTAAGCGTTTTTTATTGGAAGCTAAAACTATTATGGAATCAAATTCCAACGGTTTTTCCGGCTAAAATTGCCTAATTTATCAATGACCATATTTGACTCCGTGTTCGTGATTTAGTTGAAATCGATAGCGAAAAAACACAGACCGCAAATTTAACATAAAAGCTTTTTAGAATATTCCAAACTAAAAAATTTTAAAGTTTCGATTTTTAGAATTTAACTTTAAATTTATTCGCTCTTGAAATTTTTGTCGAATTTTTTAAATTACAGTAAAGGTTTTAATAAGTTTAAAAAAAACAATTATAAATTAAAACTCAGCTACACAGTAACCGAATAAAATGTAGAAAAAAAACTGATGGAAGCTTCAAAATTTATAGATAATAAATTTAGCTGACCTCTATGAGTAGCAGTAATGAATATACTATTAACAATTAGAAACTTTACAAAAACTTTTTATACTAAAGACTAACCACCCTATTTTAATATTCATTTATAAAATTAGGTAATTTGGAAACGAAATGTCAATTAATTAACGGCTAAATTTCATTCATTTTTGTAAATTTTGTGAAAATGAGGAAATGGAAATTTGAAAAATAATTTTGCATTCCTATTTGTTTTTTAACATAATAAACACACAATTTTAATTAGTCCTGATTTTTCCATAAAATTCCAACGAAATATAGGTCAGCCAAATGTAATTCACCCGTAATTGAATAAGGACATCGTACAGTAGAGAAAAAAATTAAGTATTCTTTCCTTTATGGCTGAAAGCCAAAAGAGAGAGGGATTTATGGGCGATTATTTACCCAAAAAATTCAAAAACTGCCCCCCCCCCTTCTAAAATATTTGTGGTAGTCCAATATTCTCCGCTAACATATTAGGGATGTGAAATACTAAAAACAAACAGGGTTCTTAACCGGTTCTCGTAATCGCCTTTTCTCCGGTTACTGGTGTAAAACCGTCGTATCACTACGGTCATACGGTGGGGGTATGTTCGTCCAACCCTTGTGTTGTGTAACCATGACTGTGTAACTGTGTACCAACCCTTTAAAGTTGACGTATCACGTTGGTAATACGTAGGTAATACGCAATCTCTATGCGTGGATAAAATTTGCATATATGCTACCTTACTATGTTTAATTATTTTAGTTTGCTTGTTTACTGCGCAGTAAGCGAGCAAATGGAAATGGCTAAAACTGGTACGGTAGTAGTCTTTTCAATTTTTTCCACGCATAGAATATTACGTATCACCTATGTATTACCTAGGTAATATTTATGGTTGAATTATATCTGGCTGACGCGGAAAATGAGATTGCAGACATAAGGGGACGAATTAAAATTGTGTCGTAATGACGTTTTTTTAAAACAAATAAAAACGCAGAATTTTTTTTAATTCCACCTTGTCACAAAATATATATAAATTAACAAACCTTAGTCCTTAAAAAATTTGCATTTAGGTTCCAAAATTAAGTAATTTGATAAATAATTATTAAAATACCATTTTTAATCTTTGTTATTAACTCGCTTTAGTGAAAAATTTTGAATGTTTTTGTTGTTAAACAGTCGATTCAATATTGCAAACATCGCGGTCAGCTAGATTTTATTTGCCTTTAGGTTAACAGCGGTGAAGCTTACACACCACAATGCTCTCTTAATAAAATGTCCGTGTAAAAAACTATAAAAATTTGAAAGCAAAAAAAGCAAAAAAAATCAAACGCAACTACAAAAATTTGGAAGCAAAAAAGCAAAAAAAATCAAACACACAAAAGAAGTAAAAACTAGGAAAAAATCTGCCCTTTTCGATAGGAAAAATAATTACACTTCGGCTGAATTTCCAAATCAAAGAAACGAAAATTCGTATTTTCGTTTACAGTCCATATTCTGCTAAATCAACAAACACTTTACTTACCAACTGGTCAAATTTTATTGATGGGTCTTGATTTAAAAATCTGTCCTGCTGGAAGTGTGTTATCCTAAATTCGCGTGTATAATTTCTGTCAAAATTAATATTTTTTAAAACAAACTTCCTGAAATGCAGAAATGCAATAATTTTGTAAAAATAACTTGTGAATCGTGTTAACTGTCCTTAATTTTGTTACCAAAATTCTATAATAAGCTGACTCCCTGGTAAAAAATGAAAATTTTAAATTCAAACAAAAATTGCTAAATTTAATTTATAGAACCTAATTTATACTTATTTAATGTGTATGACGGTGAGTTTACCCATACATGATTTTCCACAAATAACCCTCCTCTATATTACGTAAGCTGTACATTCATTATATCTAATTAGTTTATGCAAAGGTTATAACTAAAAAAACTTTATAATTTCCGTAATAGGTGACTAGATTAAATTTTTAATAAAAAAAATTATTTTGATAACAAATTTTTAAGGTAATTTTTACATATCTATAAATAGCACTTAACACTGTTAATAAACATATTGCAAAAATCCCAGGTCGGTCGTATTAATAAATAATGGTTTTTCTTGGAATTTTTAAGCGCTATTTTGTGGTAGGGCGTCTCTAATTAGTCCCAACTGATAGGTAAAAAATACTAGAAGCAATAAAAATAAGTATGATTGTTTTTGATTTTGCATTTTAAGTTTATAGCGTATATGACACAAATTTTCCAGACAAAGCTTTTCTTATTAAAAAGATCTGTCGAGACAGATCTTCTTAATACGAAAAATTTTTAGGGGTCCTAATTTAATTTTAATAATTTTTTTTGAGTTTCCTGGAAAAAATCATTTCCTTAAAATTGATATTCCTCCTTTAATAATGATTTATAAGAGATATAAATAAATCCATGGGAAAGCGCAGGAAATTTTCTAACTTTCTTCGGAGCCAATTTTTTGATTTAGGTTCTTGTGATTGATTTATTAACCAAAATTTATTGATTACAAATAATAACAAACCAAAAACATTTCCAACCGCAAAATAACATCTTTCCAGCAACAATAAGGATTGTACAGAACCGAAAACCGATAGCTCCCCCATAGGAACTGCGCAGTAACAGCAGACGGCGGTGTGTTTGATTTGAAATTGTTTCCAACTACTTAAGGAGGGTTCACACCGGAGTGGGAGCTGATAGCTGATAGTGAACGCGCGGGTTTACATCATTACACTGTCATTGTTGCTGCGGTGTAAACTGTGTGCGCTGTGCGTCACCTATCAGCTGCCACTCCGGTGTGAACCGGCCCTTAGTGTCAAAAACTGCGTCAGTTACTAGCGCCATCTACTTCTACCGTGCGGCAAACGATAAAAATAACAAAATAATTGTTTTAATTCTTTTATTACTGATGATTAATTTAATTCAAACTTCTTTTTTATTTTTATTTTTTATCGCTGAACCAATTACACAACCCAGTTGTAATTGTTCTATAGTCAAAGGGATTGCTTAATTGAAAAAATTACGGTTACAACAGTCTTTGGCAATCGTGAAATCGCAATTTTTTAAAAATAAAACTTTTAATTGCATGTGTTAAAAAACCACTATATTAGAAAAAGTGGCGATTATCGCGATTGTCAAAAGTTGTTGTGACCTTATTTTTTCAACTATCAATCTCTCCGACTAAAAGAACTTCAACTCGATTGTGCAATTGGTTCAGGAAATAAAAAAAATCAAAATGATTTGGTCTAGATTTTTTATTTAGTGATCGACTGCCCAGCCGATGCCAGATGCTAAATTCCTACAGTCCACATACGTACACCTCGGTATACACTTGTATAAGCATTCTTTATGCAAGTCCATTTTTGATTGTATAAATATTCGCCCGGGAAGAAATCGCCCTTTTTTCCTGGTCTGTTTATAGAACATTTTTCAACGAAGCGAGTTTACTTAAACAGTTTAAATTTGTTTTAGTTTTAATAAATTGATAAAAATAAATAAATAGAGACAAATTTTTTAACATGCAGTAACTTGATGACAATAATTTAAACACTATTACATTACTTACCACAATGCTTACGAATTCTTATTTTTTTTTAACAAAATTTAAAACAGATAATACACTGTATGTCCTATTTTAGGTCAAATTTTAACATTTTTTAAATTTGCTAAAGTTGTGTAACAAAATTATAAAAAAATAAAACACTCAGAACCGCTTAAGACGGACATTCTGATCGTAAGATAAATGTTAACCCAGAAAATTTTGTTTCCATGTTAAAGTATACTGAAGATCCTAAATACTACCTGGGTTAACGTTGGGAATGAAATTTTTTCTATGGTTTTTTTATTTAAATCAGTTTATCACAATTCAGAGGAGAATAAAAAACTGATTAAAGTTCCTATTTTTGGTTGCAAATATCCCCATTCTTCAATTTTCGGCTTATGGTTTAACCGTTACTACGACAATAAAATTAAAACAATACACACTTATTTATGACTGTGATTCATTTTTTATTACATTTTAAAATTATCGGTGGTAATTTTTATCCGAATCGATATGTAGAATGCGAGATCAGTGAAAATTTTAAAACAGTATGTACTATTTAAATGGTACCTTTCATTTTTTTTTTAAATTCCATTTATGGAATTTTTTTTAAATTTTTACTCAGCGGTTTTGAATGCCTCTTTTTTCGTCTTTTTTTAGCTTAAATGTTTCAAATCCCAGTACAATTTGATTAAATTTAGTTATAATTCTGAATTTATTATATACATATACTTAAACAAATTTTTCGCGTCATTGATTATGTTCTTTTTTCTTTCAAGATTACTGTTTTAAATTTATTTCACTAAAGTTTTTTTATTTAAAAACATACAAATCTTGTAAAATCTTATGTATAAACAGTATACGAAAATCTTTAAATTGAAAATGAAAATAAATATTTAAATTGATTTTATGATTATCTGTAAAACTAAGATTATAACTCCGATAATAGTTTGTTTTAGTTTAATAGTTATATTTTCTATTTATGAAGCTCACCAAACGTGAATAGTTTTAATCCAGGCCGTTGAATTAACTGAATAACCTAGAATAATTATTTTTTGAAAACAGAAAATATATCTGATACACTAAGGTACAATATTGCTTATAATAAAAAATACAAACGTGAGAAATTTTAGCGCCGACACTATTAACAAACCAATTTTTTACTCATTAATTAAAAACTACTGTAAACTTTATTTTTAAAAATCCAAGACTTTTGCTTTAAAGGTGCGGTGCGGAGTCAAACTTTTTGTCCTCGATTTCGATAATTTTTTTCTGAAAACCTTACCGCTGCCCTCCCCCCCAATAGCCCACAATAGCCCCCAATAGCCCGTGGTTCAGCAGTTATGACCTCCCCTCCCCAAAAAATGGCGTTTTTTGACAATTCTGTACGTGAAAGATTGCTCAATGGGTATAAAAATTAAAGTTACAAATTATGCACTTAAAGAAAGCGGCTACTTTCTACTTTAATTTGATACCTAGAAGGTTAAGATTGGTACAGTTTTTGTTGAAATATTCCGTTTCTCGTATAAAAAAGTCGGAATTTTTTTGTTAAAAAAATCAAATGACGGAAAGTTATTTTATGAAGTTTGCCCAACCTTTTTTCCCTTTATTTTGTGTTTTTAGCGAAAAAATCGAGGGTTTTTTGTACGAGAAACGCAATATCTCAACAAATAATGTACCAATTTTAACGATCTAGGTATCAAATTAAAGTAGAAAGTAACCGTTTTTTGAGTGCATAATTTGTAACTTAAATCGTTGGACCCATTGAGCAATGTTTCACGTACAAAATTGTCGAAAAACGCCATTTTGGGGGGGGTCATAACTCCTGAACCACTGACAATATTTTGTTGAAAAAATTTTTGTGGGCGATTAGGGGACAATCAAAATCGAAGACAAAAACTTTGACTCCGCACCGCACCTATAAGATAAAATTGATAACTCAACCTAAAAAATTAATACACCTTCTTAAATTTGATACTCTCACTATAATTAATTATTATATTCCAATTTTTTCAACAATGACGATACGAACATTTACAAGATTATGGACAAACCTTGATTTTGATTTTAATTGACTCTTAATTTTAATTTTCCCTCGCAAAGTTAAACAACTTTATTATAAAAAAATAAAGTCATTTAATAAATAACCGAATAGATTTTCAGTCATCTGCATCTTTTTAGAATTTGCCGAAAATTTAATCTCAAAGTCTCGATTTTAAATTTTAGAGTACATCTTAAATAAACAGTTGTATTTTTTAGCACTCACTTTGAATTATAAGGAACCTTGTATATCGGTTACAATCAGCGAGATGTATTCGTGTTAGCATTTTGCTTCGTGAGAAACAAAGCGGGGGGAATAAAACCGGTTAAAAAGGAGCCTAAAACGGGTAAACAATAAAACTTAATAGATTCAAGGCCTTTACTACAATATTGTAGCGTCATCTGGATTCTTTATGAGCAAAAAGACATAAATATTATTGAACGCGTGCAACAACATTTACTAAAGACGAATTCTATCAGTGTGAAAACAGATTTGTTTTTCGGATAAAATTCAACTGTTAGTCCACTGTGGTTGTCGCGATGAAACGTGAGACAATTTTGTTTTTATACTATTTGCCTAGTGATTAAAAGTTAAACAAAGTCGCAAATATTTTTCATTTAAAAATTCTTCTTAATATTAAAAATTCTTAAAAGACCGAAGAGAAAAAATTGATTTATATGAGTGCTTTAAAATTATACATTGCTTAAACAATTTGCAAAGCCAATAATTTTTTTAAGTTTAACCTCCAGCCCACCCGTGGTCATCCCTTTGAATTGGCCATTGAAGACAGCCGAATTAATGCAATGAAATTTTTTTTTGCAAATAGGGTTGTTACACCTTGGAACAATCTACTCCCATCTCAAGTAACTGTCGATTCTTTGGATGCATTCAAGAAAAGTTTTAAAACTGACTTAAATAAGTGCTCTTTTTGAGCCTTTAAAGTCATATCAGATAGCTATGTTCGTTGATATTTTGTTAGAATTGTATTTCATATTGGCGGCAATTAAGTCGCAGAATTGATGTTGTTGATGAAAAAAAAATTTTTTTTATTATTTTTATTTTTGCGCGCCCCCCCCCTCCGCCCGTCTGAAAGATTTTGCTTCAGTCGATTATTAAAAAGATGTTATACTATATATATTAAACATAACCCTGAACTTTAATGGTCTTAAAGGCTGGTTCATACTTATGACAAAACGTCCTTTGGACTTTGTCTTGCGCGTTTATTCTTCTTTTCTTCCTGGCGGCAAAAGGTTACGCCCTTAATTTCAGCCTGAAAGATTTTAGCTTTAGTCGATTATTGAAAAGATGTTATACTATATATATTAAACATAACCCTGAACTTTAATGGTCTTAAAGGCTGGTTCATACTTATGACAAAACGTCCTTTGGACTTTGTCTAAAGGACAATTTTAAAAAAACCAAAACAAGCCAAAACGTCTTTTGGACAAAGTCAAAAGGACTTTTTTCGTTTGGACTTTGTACAAAAGACGTTTTGTCATGAGTTAAAAAGGGTGCGTGGCCTATGGCCAAATGCAACCGCGTTCATCGGAAAAATAATTTTTCAGCGTTTATTGACTAAAAGTAATTTTATAACGTCAAAATTCCGTGGAAATCTTTAACACTAAACAATGTTCGTTCTAAAAAAAGGTTTTCAATTATCGTGAATTTTACAAAACTTTTGTATTCTTATTAACTACAAAATTTATATACTATAGGTAAAATACAAAAATGACACGGACTGGCGACAAAGCTCGAAATTTGAAATTTTATATATCCATAACGGAGGTTTGAATATGTGCGGGACATTTATAGGAGCATAGCTTAGACTCTTGGCTATTTTTTGAAAAGGTTACAAAACGTTTGAAAATGTTTTTTCGATGACGTCATAACTACAGCCGATGCGGTGAAAAAAACCTGGTCCCAAAAAACATTTTTTTATTAGTACGAGATAAAAAAAGCCGCTTGGTATGCTGTTAAAACATACTTTTCTGAGTTTTTTCTGGAAGTTTGAGCGAAATCGGCTCGCTCAAATTTTTTTATAATGCGTTGAATGCGCGCGGTTTTCGCAATTTTTCCTGAATTTTTGCCACACTACTACACTGTCCGAATTATTTATTTTGTTTTGCTTCCTGCTCGAAGTGTGTACAATATTGATCATATTGCTATATATATTAAATGTCCGCCAATTTTTATTCCTTACTTTTGACCTAAAATTTTTTTTTGGGGGGGTTAACCCCCCGGGGGCTACGGGGACCAAACACGAATGCCGAAAATTTTTTCTAAAATTTTTTTTCAAAACCATCAAAAATGTAAAATTTATCACATATGACGAATATTGATATATCGTTTGTGTAAAAAAATCTAATATTAAGCTTACAATAAACTGTCAAAAACGACGAATTTTTAAAGTTTTTTATTCTTAGAATGACTTTTCTCCTCGACCACAAAAAGAATTGGGCTAAAAGAGATATCATTGCAAAGCTTACATTCAGGAAAATATTATAAAAGGGTTACCTGTTTGCAAAAAATCAAAAAGGATATCTTTATGCTGGATAAAGCATTTTCACCAAAGGGGGGACTTTTTTTCCAACCACATAAAGGATTGGGCTAAATACGATATCATTGCAAAGATTCTATTCATGGAAATATTATAAAAGGTTTGAATGTTTGAAAAAAAACAAGGAATTTTTTATGCTAAACAACGCATTTTCACCAAGGGGGAGCTTCTCCCCAATAGCAAAAAGGATTGGGTTAAATGAGGTATCATTGCAAAGCTTACAGTCTGTGGAATGTCATACATTGGTTGAAATTTTGAAAAAAAATAACGTGGACATCTTTATGCTAAACAATATTTTTCCACCAAAGAGGGAAGGAACTTCTTCTCCAAACACAAAAAAATTGGAATACATGAGATATTATTGGAAACCTTATAGTTCAGAGATCTTAAGGGAGTTTAAATTAATTAAAAATAACATTGACATCTTTATGCTGGACAACGCTTTTTTACCAAAGGAGGGAGGGACTTTTCTTCCCAACAACAAAACGGATTGGGCTAAATGAGGTATCATTGCAAAGCTTGCAGTCACGAAAATGGCATAGAAGGGTTGAATTTAAAAAAAAAAGATTAGTAAATGAATATAAAAAATACAGGAAAAGTTTTTTGTCAGCCGTATGGCTGTCACGGCCTACTTGTAGTTAAAAAAACGCAGCCAACTGTAAGTTTGGAGAAAAAATTATCAGTTTTTAGACGGTTTTGTATATTAATTAGCGATGTTCCTACCCTCTAATATGAGCTCTAAAAGCCATTTAAAGCGAAACGAGTTCTTAGCTCAGCTTTTTAAATAAGTAAGTTCAACCTTATTTAACCTTGAAAAAATGTTTAAGCTATTTAGCTATTTCATTTTATTGATTTTTTAAATTTTTTTAGGATTTTTAACTTTTGAAAAAAATAACATAAAAAATACTATTAATGTTCTCTGTAGCTCTGTTTTCGGAGCTCCGGAGTATTCCCCAAATTTCAGAACTCCGGAGCTACGGAACTCCGCTCTATTTTTGTTCTAATTTTGTCAATAATTAGAGTGTAATTTCGAAGATAAATTTTTCAAAAAAAAGTGTAAATTAAATTTTTTTTTAAGAAATAGTCCTAAAAATGCATATTACGAGCTCAATTAAGCTTTAAATCACTCAGTTAAGGGGCCAAACTCCAAAGTTTCGGAACTCTTCGTTTTAAATAGCCGGAGCTCCGGAGCATAATATGGAGGGTAGGAAAATCACTACAAAATACCCTATTTTAGGTGTAATACCCTATTTTTGTTCTTATTTGTGAAATTAATACAAAAATAGGATGAAACACGTTAGAATTTTAAGGCGGACTCTATTCGTGATTTGCAGCTTTATGTGTTGCTCCGTAGGAATCTAAGCGGGAGGAGCTAAAGTAAAGTAAGTCAACACGTTTATTTGTGATTAATTTTTTTTTCAGCGCTCATTGGCTGAAAATGACACTATAGCGGCATAATTCTTTGAAGATTTTTCACACTTCTGTTCAAAAGGGCAGTTTTTGAACATCGTGAATTTTTAAAAGCGCAGCTTCGCTCCGAAGGTCCGAAATATAAAACAATTATTAATAGTAATTAACCAAATTTTTTTCACTCGCTATTATTTTTCTTGTTTTAGTTTTATATTTTTAAAAACAAATTCCAATAAAATCAGCAAGTATTCGTGATAAGGTCAATGAAGCCGAAGAAACTTGGAGCTGAAACTTAGAGCCGTGAATGGGGACTTAGTTTGAAGCCGTAAAATGGGACCTTTAGTCAAAAAAAGGAACTTTAGAAATTTAGCCGACAGTAAAACTTTAGCACTTTACCTTTAGAATTTGAACCGAAAGTAAAAATCGCTATGAACGTTTACCTAAGCCTAAGCAAAACCTAAATCTAATTCCAAACTTTTTTTTCTTAAAGGCTCCAAGTTTCTATTGTTCATGGCTCCGAATCCGAAATATTTCCGATGGCTTCAAGTTCCTTGCTTGTTGCTCTAAAGATCCGGTACCGTATTTTTTACATGAGTATTTTACTGATTTATTAAAAATTTCATGTGAGTCAAACTCCAGAAGTTCCTTTTAGAAATCATTTATTTAAAAATACCAGTAGTATTATTCATAATTAATACCCCGCAGCAAATTATTTTCTGCCCTCGTCATTTATTAGTATCATTTTAACAATCGATTGGTTTTTAAATTTCAAATTGTCAGGATTATTAAGTTAGAAGTGTATATTGATATCCGCATCTTTTTAAAATGTGAGGGCGTTTTACCTTTTTACATCTTTTTTTATATCGTTTCAAGAAGTTTATCCGGGAATATTCATGACATTTAAATAAAAAAATCTCTACCATTGCATGTTTACAAATCTATTCTCAGTCAGCGTTTAGAGCACCTTTATTTTTAATGTGTGTGTTTTTCATCAGAAGGTGGCCCGAAGGTTCACCTCATTGTTTGTAATTTCCCGAATTGCTTGTTTTTATCGCGCCAACGCCAACTATAAATGATCGAACCTGGCAATTAAACACTAAACTTTGATTACAACTATCGTTTCGAAAATTTGTACCGCGTTTTCTAATTTTTTTACTAAAATTACTCGCAAAAACCTATTAATTACTGTATTATACTATTTCTTCAAATCGGAGTGTAAAATTAAATATTTATTGCCATGTCAAGACGGATATTTGTATACGCTGCTTTTTTTGCGGAAGCATTTATATGGACGTTGGGAGCTCGTCTCACGGAGCGCTACGAAAAATGGAACTTTTTCTGTCGCAAAGGCGAAGCTATTTCCGGTCTAAGTTTGGCCCTTTTTGAACCGCCGCTAAGGTTTCAAGGTATCGCACCGGAAGATTTACTGGCTTCTTATCAGTGCGACAGCATCGCTCCAGGTGGAGCCAATAAAATAGTAAGTATATAAATAAAAATTAATTGGCAAAATTTAGAAAAAAGTTTATTTTTGGAGATTTTAAATGTAGAAGGCACTGCAGTAAAATACAGCAGAAATAACACTAAATGCGAGCTATTGAAAACCTTCAATACATTGTAGTGTAAATTTCGGATCTACGTTATTCGGATATAAATACGTTATATATAAATAACAATAAATAATAATAATAAATAATATAAATGTTAATATAATACGCAAATTTTTGGTGACCTTAAAGTTGCAATGCCAAATATTTAAATTTTTTTCGAAAAAGTTTACCATAGTCTTGCCATATTACGACCGTAAAGGTTATACTAATATACCCATAAAATCAAAATAAATGACTTTAAAATTTTTAGGTTCATCTCTTGACACTAACAGAACAAAAAAAAATCATGTCCGTTAACCATTCATATGCCTTTTCATTACAAATAATTCTGTAAATGCGAGTTATTGTTGAAAGAATTCAGTACATTAATTGTATAGTGTAAATTTCGGATCTGATATGAGTACGTTACGTTGCTTAAATTTTTAGTGTTCTTAATTGCAACACCTAAACTTTCGATTTTTTTTAAAATTACCATAGTCTTTTCATGACCTTAAAGGTTATTTTAATATTTTTATAAATTCAAAAAATGAGCTTAAAAATTTTAGGTTCATCTCTTGATATTAAAAGGACATAAAAAATTATGTCCGTTAACCATATAAAACATGATCATATGCTTTTTGTGGAAAAAGTTTTTAGTGCATTTTATACTTGTGCTTATAGCTGTTTGTTAATCTTCTTTAAAAGTGCAAAAATCAGACGTGTAATGAGCATTAATTTGAGCTGGAAATGGAATGTAAATTTCATAAAAAATTATAAACATATTATAATCTTTTCGTTAAAAATGTGGCATAAACCTGAAATTTAAAAAAAAGTAAACTAAAACGTTTATTAACTTAAATAATTGATTGAAATTTTTATTAGTATGTCAATATAATACAATATACACACCAACTTTTTTATTTTTTTTATTCAAAATGAATGTATTGACAGGAAACTCTTGAAGTGAATAATAAAATCAATATTTGAATATAAAATAAACAAAAACTTATTTTTTGGTTCATATTGATAAGGTTTGTTTTGTCAATGTAAGGCATAATACATAATATATTTACAAAAAAGGTATGTACGAAATATATCAAATGCATTTTTGTAATAAATAACATTTCAGTTTTACCATGTTTATTTTTTTGTAAAATATTTTTCCAGTTTTCCACTTATTCTGTTTTCGGACTTTTACACGAATCAAAAAAAAAACCGCAAGACCGGAATTCGTTTCCACAAACACCTGCACTTGTTTTGCAATTCTCGAAATTTGTCACACTTTAAAACAAGAAGAAAGAATGGTTGACTGCAAATCATTGTCAAAAATCTTTACTTACATAACAAAAACAAATATAGTTTTTTAATAGTTTGAAAATTTATATCTGTCACCAAAAAATAATCAAGATAAAAAAAAACTTCTTTCTATTCAAATGGAATTCAAAATTTAAGAACTAAAATTTCGTAAAATTTCCCTTGATTTATTTACATAATATTAAACTTAACCTTTGTCTGGCTAAACTTTGGTACAATGTATATTATTAATCATAACATTTTTTTAAAATTAATAACCAGTATTTTGATTTGTAAATTCGTTTGTCGGTTACCCTTTTTGTGGTGCAGTGAAAGTGAATTTGATTAACAGAAAAAAAAATTTAAGCTTTCTTTTATCTGACATGGTGTTTAAAATGATTTTCAACGTAGAAGTACATTAATATTATGAAAAGTAAAAGATATGATCCGCTATTATAAAGAATAAAAAATAAAACTATAAAAACGGACTCAAACCCATATCCTCTCTATACTATTCCAGATTCCCACAGGGTCGAGATCAATATTGTCCTGTGCAAAAAAAACACATTTATTTACAAATAAACAAAACTAAAAGTTTAAAAACTACTCAATTATTTATTCATTTACCACAAATTGTGGTGAAAAATTAACTACTGCTGCTTCTGAAAGTTAAACGCCTCCTGCTTAAACGCTTTAATTTTATTATAAAAACAATCGTGTTAAAGATTTTGATTTTAGGTTTCTTCAGAGTGTTGCAGGCAAACATTAAATCTTAGGTTTCACATGTTTTGCTAAATACAAGTGTAACTTTTAGCGTTTGCTTTTAAGTTTTGCTAAACTTTAGCGTTCCCACGTTTTATGTAAGATACTGTTAAAACCAAATCATTGAGTTTTCGTTTTTTACATTGTTATATTTTCACGTTGAATTTTGGTTTAATACTAAATGGTAACATTCAATTTTAGGTTACACACTGCTACAACGCCCATGCGTTCACGATTTACGGTTTGGACAATGTGGAATTCGGAGATCGGCACAACTGCAGGAATGGAGAGGTGGTGGCCGGTTTTTATTCCGAATTCACGGAATTTGGCGGTCGAAAGTAAAATTAAAAATAAAACTAAAATCGAATCTAACATAAAATTTACTTTAAAAACAACAGTGATTATGTATTGTACCATAAGGTCTTGAAAAAATGAACATGTAATATGGTAATCAAAAAATATAGACATGGACTGTTTTCCCTGAATGTTTAGTAGCGATTTATAGCATCTGTTTAAATGTTTTATTTGCATTTGTATACAACCACATGTATTTTTTCCCAAAACCTTTTATTATGAAATGTGATTTATGATTTTGACTCACACAAGTGTATTACTAACGTATGTGATGGCCGCTTTGAAACATGTAAACAAGTAATATATAGGTAAATAGTAATACCCGTCGTTTTCAGCTTTTAAACATTACTTGAGATTTGGAAAGTGCGCGTTTGCAACTGTTAAATCACCTTAATTTTTTTGCGCAACAATAAATACTGAACGTATTAATACCGAGCTGATCATCATACGAAACGACCAATCGTCTGCTATTTGTTTATGCAAAGGTAATAATTTGTTTATGCAAATTCCCCAACACCATATACAAATTATGTGTTTATGCAAATGCGACAATTTGGTTATGCAGATTAAACAACACCATATACAAATTATATGAGAGTACTGTAATTGGATTTCTTTGATTGCATTAAAACACTAAAGAGTAAATTTTAATTTTTAGGGCTGAAATCCGCTGCTGTAAGACTATTAACACGCTCCCTGTAAATACGGGTAAGTGCTACATTTCCGGGCCTGTAAATCCACTGGAGAAACCGTCCGCGGTGTTCAATCACGTCGAAACGCCGATTGGGTGTCCGAAAAATGTCCTGATGGGAATCCAGTGGGGGTAACGAATTTTCGAAAAACTTTTATAATAACAATATTATGTCAACCAAAAAATCAATAATAAGTGATTTCGCCAGCAGAAGGGTTAATTAGTGTATAACTAAAATTAAAATTATTCAGTAACAAAGCTTTCAAATAAATTATTCGTTTCGTTTGCTAGATATCTTCACTTAAATTTTTTTACTACCCAGATTATTTTTGTATAGAATACACGTATTTCAACTCTCTAAGTACGCTGTTTTTTAAGTCTGTTTTAAGTTTTAAACTTGGTAAGCAATAAAAAAATTAACGTCTCCATGCAAAAAAACTGCTTTCTCAAAAAATTGCGCATTATTCTTGATCACGAATAAGCATATATAATCGGACAAAAACCCTTTGCGACAACATTATAGACGAAAAGTGTATTGTGTCTGTTATAATCTAACAAAAATATACATAAAATATAAGAACCTCTCACAATATAAAATTTAGGCGTAGTAGAGTTTTTAAAATAAAAAAAAACTAATATTAAATAATTTTCGACAACTAGAAAGCATATTATGTCAATTATTGATCTTGAAAAAATTTTCGTTTTAACAAAAATAAGAAAAAATAAAGTATAAAACGATTAGGGTAAATTACGTAAGTTTAATAAAATTTATCAAAGAAAAACGTTTAAGGTTTTATAGTTTAGCTGTCTTAAAACTGCCAAATCCTTTTAAGCTGTCAAAAATTCCGATTATCGTCTGAGTTTTTTAATCTAAATTTAATCATTCAAATGATCGCCCAGACAAAAAAGGAAATACTTTAGTTTGTAAACGTTAAAAAATATTTTTAGTATAAAGTTTTTGTCTTGGGGACTATGTCAAACAAGATTTTGTTATATGATTATATAAAATACCAGGCTTATTCATTTTTTCATATAGCAATATTTTTTTGTTTTATTATTTTGTTAAAAAAGATTTTGTAATATCACGAAAAATAAATAATATACACCAAAAAATACCACTATTTTTTTATAGCGTGTGTTTTTTTTCGCGGGATGTGGCTACTTAAAGTATGGACGAAAAAGCTAAATTTTGTAGTTTGTGTCGGTAAGAATGCTATGATGTAAACAGAAAAAACCACCGACCACAAACCGACCAAGGGAAAATTACAAAATTTAACTTTGCTGTCTATACTTTTTAGAGAAGTCACATCCCCGCTAAGAAAACACACGCTATAGGGGAATAGTGGAAGCCATTTTAATGAGCCTTAATTGACTGGGGACAAAGCTTTCAATAGCTCTAAATTTGTTTTGAATCAAAATTTATACATTTCCTTAATATATCATTGTGTATATTTGTTTATTCAGGTTTGACGGTGTTAGAATGTTGTTTTGTCCATTAGAAGTGACAGGAGCACAGTACGATTCAGGTAAAAATTCACAATATTTGTTGTTTTTTAATAATGCGCGATAAGTCTTTGTTAAAAAACCTACATAGTATCCGTGTGTTAATTTATACAAAAAATAAAATGTACAAAAATCTATAAACTATTTGTTGCATTTTCATGAAATTTAAAATTTTTTTTAAGTATTAAAAAATTTTTTACTACTCCTCCTTTAAAAACTGTTTAGTACTTGCGTTCTTAAAACAAATTTTTATGTTTTATGTTTTTATTTCTGGTACTTTTTTTATTTCAAATGTAAAAAGCACAATTTAAAGACTAAATAACTCAATACTTCAAAACTTGGTGCATTTAAATGATAATAATTTAATTCCTAAGTCTTGAAACAAATTTTTTTATTTAAAATCAATAAATTCAATATTTTAAATCCCGGTTTTTTTAAATATGCGAAGATTAATAAATTTTAGCTTTTAAAAACCTTAGTTTTCTGTTCGATGTTGATTAATTTGATAAATAATAAAATACGTATTAATTTTTAATATTAATTTTTTTGTCTATTTTGTGTTTAATTATCGGCAGCAGAACTTAGATTAATATCGTTTTGATTTTTAAAGTGGTGAGTGTCTTGAAAGATAGGATCGGTTTTGTTGATTGACCACTTTTAAAACGGAACGGTTTTTAAAAACAATAAATGAAAATAAAACCATTAATTTATTATTATATCAATTTCTAAATATTCTTATCAGAGATCTGCCATTGTTTTAGGATGTTCAAAATCTTCTGTTCTTTCTCTTGACTCTTTTCGCAGTAAAGCCAAAACGGAAGACGAGCAACCGGAAAAAGTTTTAGTTGATATAGACCAAACTTTCAACGAACTCACAAATGAAACTAGTACAGAATCGGAGGAATTCGAGAGTAAAACAACCACCCTTTCTTCATAAGTCGAGAAATCAGTACTATGTATTTATTTGTTATTAAATGTTGTGAGGTTTCTCAAAATTAATATTAAATTAATAAAACGCTATCTTTAATTTATGTAAAATAGGTCTTAGTGTGTTTTGTTCTAAAAGTAAATTTTTGAAAGCATTTTACACGATAAAGACACGTACGACTTTCGTCTAAAATTTTAATTTTGGCCCAAGTACCAATCACAAAATGGATGATTTTATATAAAAATTGTATCACTAGTTGAATTCGATTTAAAATATTAGAACACCATTAATATAACTTTTTTGCAGCGCCAAATAAAAATTTGCCAAACACTATTTAATTGTCTTTTTTCTTTTAAAAGATAATGTATGTTTTAAATTATATGAAAGAGAACGAACACAAATATTAAACCTTAATATTTTTCTATAGTAATAGTTTTTATTTGATGGTATGCTACTGAGAATGTATCAAATATTATAGCACAAATAATCTATTTTAGATAATAAATTTCAATATTCTACAAGGTGAGTCAGATACGTAGAATCAAATCAATAAGAAAACTCTTATTCAAATAGCACTCACGTCTTACAAGACAACGTTTTTTTTCGTTTAAACCCATTCCTAGATTTAAGATTGTAAAATTTGTAATATCAAAAAGGTACTTTATGTTTAGTGAAAATATGCTGCTTACAGGGTTTTTTGTTTTTATCATCTCACTATGGTAAAAAAAATTAAGTAAAACGTCATTTTATTGATTTTTTGTATATTAAAGGCTGGTTCATACTTATGACAAAAACGTCCTTTGGACAAAGTCCAAAGGACAATTTTAGAAAAACCAAAACGTCTTTTGGACAAGCCAAAGCGTCCTTTGGACGAAGTATGAATGCTACTTAGAATTTGTCCTTTGGACAAAGTCCAAAGGACAAAATCCAAATGGAAAAGTCCAAAGGACAAAAAGTATGAACACGTTGTCCTTTGGATTTTGTCCTTCGGACGTTTTTAAGTTTTTATATACAGCGTAAAAACGTCCAAAGGACATTTTTTCGCTGTATTTGTCCTTTGGACAAAGTCCAAAGGAATTTTGTCCTTTGGACTTTGTTTAAAGGACGTTTTGTCATAAGTATGAACCAGCCTTAATATACGGTACAGTGTGTTTTTTGGTGCAATATACAATCGCCAAATTTATAGGTACATTATTGTATTGACGTGTTATTCTTATTCAAATTGCGTTAAAATATAGTGTATTAGTACAATAAGTATTAATGTCAGTTTTATAAAAACTGAAATTTTGGTAATGTTTCTTGCATATTTTATGTGTACTTTGTTTTCTGTTAAAATGTTCTATTTGGTAGTCAATAAAATGTATTTTCAGTTCATTAAAGTGTTGCTTTAAGCACATCATTAAAAAAAATTACGGCTTCGAGTCTAGCATGTATAAAACCAAATGCGAAGCACTTCATATATGTAGGTTCTAAGACTTGAAACTCCAAATTTAACCATGTTATAGATGAAAGTATTCTTTCTAAAACAAAAAGTAAAAGATCTTGTCGTTCATTTATATGAAACTGTACGTTTTTCTCAGCATTGCGAAATAACTGTCAAAAAAGGGTTACAAACATCATCATTAATATTTCGTACATTTAATTTCAACAATGTAAAAAATCTGGTCCACACCGACATTAGAGTATGCTGGGGCCTGTTTCATAAAAACTTTGTAAATTCTCATTTTACAAATCTCCGCCTATTTTTTGTAAAATACACGATAAAGGTTTTTCGACTTGTAATCCAGGGGGAGCATCTCCGCGCACTGCTCTGCGCTGATTGGTCGCAGCCACGTCATTTCATCTCCGCTGACCGATCAATATTCGCCGTGTCGTATATCCTCTATAATGTAATTTACAAAAAATAGGCGGAGATTTGTAAAATGAAAAATTTACAAACGTCTTTATGAAATAGGCCCCTGGGGCCTATTTCATGAAGACGTTTGTAAATTTACTCAAAATTTTCTAAAATCATTTCTAATGTTTTAAATTTCATTTAAGTGATTATCAGCATTAATTTATTTTTAGTTTTGAGACTTACAATTTTTTACTTGACCGAAATGGTCAAATATTTTAAGTTATATGTGTTTCAGTGGCTGCAACAAAGAGTAAAACAGTTAAAACATTAGCAATAAATTTAAATTAACAATATCACACAGTCTCGTCAAATGTTGTAAACATGTTATATAATGAAAAAGGAACAGAAATAAGGTTTGTTTTTTCTGTATCTTTTAAAATTTTTGGAGACATTGGTAAAAGTAAAAATTTGTAATTTTTTGTGGTAAAAATTTAATTATAAGAAGATTTTGAAAAATTTTGTTATCATAGTACGTAATTACGCTTATAGTGGACCGGCCCAGGGCCCTGTTGCATGAATATTACCAACATTTTATTTTTCATTTAGGGTATCTGACTTAATTTCGGTTAGGCCTTAATTTCGGCCACCAATTTAGTTTGTTAGAAAATTGGCTGATTTTTAAAACGCAAAAGAACTCACACAAAAATAATTGGATAAATGTTGAATAAAGTGTTTTTAAAAATTTTTATTTATATTATTCTGCATTATCAACATTTTCATACAAAAAGTGAATTTTTGGTGATTTTCTGGATTTTTGCTTTCTGTTTAAACTGCATCAAATTTTAAACAAAGCACTATATTACCTAAAAATTACTTCTATTTAAGGCTCAAATTGTTATTTTTTATGTTTTAATATTTTCTTCAAAATCATTTTTCAATGCGTTTAACTAAATGCGCATTTTAAGATTCCGTTAAATTCAGCCACCTTAAAATTCATATGAAAGAACCTGTTTAACACGATTTACACCATCATTTGTACGGGTGGGGTTACATAACACATAATTTACTAGGTTTTACTAAATTATAAATAGAGCGGAAGGAATTTCTCAAAAACAATATAGAAACACATTAAAAAAGTCAGGTTATTTTCTTGGCGGAGGGATGCAGTCATACAGTGAATACAGTAAATTTCAATGTCAATGGGGTTTCCCAACCCACCACTTATTACGATTTAGAATGCCAATGCTTCAAAAAGTTGTGAAAGTAAATTAAAACACAGTAAAAATGTCAGGTTATTTCCTTTGGCGGAGGAATGCATTTATAAGAATTATGTAGTAAGCATCTGTACGGGCTGGAGTAATCCAACTCCAAATTGCTTAGGTTTGAACTATCAATAAACTGGTATAGGAATTTCTCAAAGATTATTAAAATGCAGTAGAAAAAGCCAGGTTATTTTCTTGGCGGAGGAATGCAGTCAGATATGAAACATCAAAGATAGGCAAGGGTTGGTGTGGAATTTTACCACTCCTTAATTTTTTTAATGTCTTGTTTACCCTTAAAGTTGATAATTTCGGGTTATGTTTTTTTTTTGTTTTAGGCTTTTGTTTTTGTTTTTTTTTTAATCTAGAAGGTTGCCCAAATTAAGGCGGATTTTGTTTTTTGTTATTTTTAGGTTAAAAATATAACAAAACTCAATAGAACAGTTCTGAATAAGGATTTTTTAGTGTAGGAAGAGGGTACAATGACAACTAGCACCAATCATATGCAGGAGAAAAATTGAGAAACAGCGAGTGACTAAAGTTAAAATCCTTAAGGCTAAAATGATGGGCGTAACCGCTCGCCGTCAATAAGAAAAAAAAACAATAAACGCGCGAGAATAAAACTAATAAAAAAAGTTAGCAGGGATGATGTAACTAATTATTATTAAGTTTCGACAAATTTGTCTCTACACCCGATATTTTCTCAGAAAACGAGTGGTTACTTTACCACCCTTCTGTTTTCACCCTGATAGAATTTGTCTTTAGTTCATTTTACGGTTTCAAATATTTCAAATATTTATTGGTTCAAAATCTCGACCTCTTCCCTTTAAAAATTCTTAAATACTTCCTAATATTACAAAAGCAAAAGCATTTTTATTGGGGATTTTTAGTTTTTTGTCGCTTCGTAGGTTCGGCGCTGCTGGCTCGCTTGATTCCCACACTTTTATAATGTTTCAATTACAGAAATGCTTCTATCTAAAAATTTGGAATGGAGTTTTTAAAATTAATTCTAAATTTAAAATAGTTCTACAATCAAAACATTAAAAAACCTATGTAGGTTTAAAATTAGTTTCAAAACACAAATTTCAACTTTATTTTTGCTAATTCGAAATCATTGTTAATGAAAATACTATTTTAGTGATGATTTCGAACTATTGTGATGTTGAATCAAAAAGCCAAAATTAATTCAGCACAAACTGATACATTAAAACACTTCAACATAGTGAAAAATATTATCATGTAACAATTTTCATTAAGTATCGATTTAAACTAGAAACTAAGAAAACTACGATTTTTTCAAATTTTATTTTTTTCTTTTTGTACCCTCTCTCGTTCAGTAAAAGAGACTTATTCAGACCTAGTCTATAAGATGGAATAAAATTTTTACCAGGCTTTCTTTAAAGGTGGCTGGCGGTGACAAAAACCATTTTATGTTAAAATATTTTTTCACGTCAAAAATATTCAACAAAAAACACGTGTTATTAAAACTTGTGTTTTTTAAGGTTTTGACATAATTATTTGAAGTCTTGCTAATAGCTATAAAAGTTTTGCGAAAGGGAAAAATTTAAGTTATATGTGTCAAGAACCATATACCTAAGGATAAATTTGCAACCTTTAAAAATATTTATCGTTCCTTTTAGCAATAATTATAGCCAGCTTTTTCTAGGTGGCCGAAGTTAATGGTACGTGCCTTAACTTCAGCCACTATAAAAAAGTTTAAACTTTCACTGATTTTTAAGTGTAACAGAAATTTTTAAATTTTGCACTGGAATAATAAAAATAGCTGTCTTTCGACTTTTAGACCAAATTCTGGCTCGATTAGAAGAGCCAAAAAAATTATCCAAAAAAAATAAAAAAAAGTTGGCCGAAATTAAGTCAACTACCCTAAATGTTTGGGAAAAAAATTAAATTCTAAACAAAAATATATAAAAAGGCTGTTGAGAATTATTGAGAATCATTATTATTTAATTTTTTTATTTTAATTTAATGGTTTGTTCTTGAAAAATGCTTAATACTTTGTCATGTTTAAATTCTAAACAAAAAGTAAACCAAAAATTTTTTCTATTTGAAAAAAATTCTAATGAAAATCTAAGCCGCCATTGAAATCATACAATGAGGCTGGAATTTTAAATTCCGTTTACGGGACCCGGCGCCAGATGTCGCTCGCGAATGTAAACAAACACCTTTTTAAAAACCCGACTGGAGAGAAAGGTGCGCGTATTATACCTTTCGATCGATAATACACGCGCGGACTGGGAGTGGCTGACGGGGATGAAATACCTGCGAGTGTGTGTGTGTGTGTAATATTTTTACTATAACAGGCACTTCTAACGTGACTCAGACCGCTCTTTCCGTATTTGTAAATACATTTTAACTCCGAAAGGCGAAAACGTTTGAGATTATTATGCACGCCCACAGCGCTTTTGCTTGCATTTGGCTTAAGTTTTTTTTAAATTCTTGCTAATGTTTGGTTTGCGCTCGGTAAATAGGAGAATTTATTCAAGCTATTTTGGTCTGTTGTAAAAGCTTGATGTTTGTACGCGTTTGAGTTTGGTGTAGTGTTTGTTTATGTATAATATTAGTATTTTTTCTTAACGTGTTTTTAAGATCAAAGTTACATTATTAATAATAAAAAGTTTGTCTGTTTTATTAACCAGGAACGAGGTGCTTTATTAAGCGGGAGCGCGATTTAACAGAGCTCACTTTTTTTAAAGTGTTTTTTTTTCTAAAAAAATTCTGCGTTTCTAATTGGATTATAGTCTGATTAGTGGGATTCCTGACACATTCCTTTCTTAGACGATCCAACCGTTTTTATATAAAATTTACCATATAATTTTTTTTAATTATTGGTTTAAAGCATTTTGATATGTAATCTAAATTGATATACAAATTTTTATGATATACCTACAGGGTTTGTTATATTATCTGCTTCACTTATTGGTGTTATTGAGAATACTATTTTTCTGACCTATTCACGTTCACTCCGCGACTTCGCTAATTTTTGTAAATAATTTCTTCAATAATTAGGGAAAAATTTAGTATAAAATATTTAAAAAAAAAACAAATTTTGAACTGAAAGTTTTCTGAAACTTGTTAAAAATAAAAACGTTGTAAATAGCTCTGAAGTCTAAACAATATTTAACGTAATCGTGAAACATTTTATAACTAAAGAAAATTTCATTGGTAATATTTTTTTGAAATAATACGTAATAAAAAACATAAGTGATTTGATGAAACATTATTAATTTCGGCAAATCACGGATAATCCGCAAAAGCAAGGGCCTACTGTTACTGAATAAAAACTTAAATAATCAAGATCCGTCTCAAGATGTGCACACTTAGTTTTTTCTTCTGTGTGAATTTTTGGTGTGTTATTAATCGTATTTCTGCATTATATATTGCCCAAATGGACACTATTTTTTAGCCTATAACTAATTTTGGTATATCAATCGGTAAGCTTTTCGAAATTAAAAAGCTTAAAATCGAAGCAGTTCGATTTCTAAGGTGAAATTTTGAGGCGTATTGTTGAAAGGTTGAAACATAAGCACAACCGTAATCTTTAAGGATCCTAGCTGAAATTTTTAGGACTTGAAAATTTTCTGTACGTTTTTAAAACAAAAGAATTAACAAAACATTATTATTGTTAATTACTGTTTGGTCATTTTTCTAAATATCCTGAACAATTAGTAGCAACATAATATTTAACATAAAACTGTAAATAAACGTTTTTCGTCTTTATCGAATTAAATATTCACCTTTATATATTATCATTTTAATTCGTGTGGGTAGGGGAATTGACTAGAAACGCCTATTTTTAACGCTTTTCTAAATTTCAAATGCTTTCCATTGTAAAGCTGTGATTAGTTATTGTATGATACGGCAAAGATGAATAAGGGGATTCGCTTCGTGTTATATACAATTATATACTAAAAGTATCCAAAAGTAGTATACTACTTTTGGATGTGATTTATTACGCAGAACCTTTTTTTAAAGAAAGTAATAGATCAGACGACAATAATTTTATGCTTAAAATATAGACCGTTTTTACCTTTTTATAGCTTAAAATCAAAAAAAAAAGAAACTTAAAAACATAATTCTTTTAATAAATGTGATAGATACATTGTTATTGCATATTTCATGCTTCCGGTTTAAAATTTTTATCATTATATCATTGTGAATTTAGATATGATTTTTTTGTTACATGTTGTGATATAGTTTTTAAAAAACCTGTCGCCATTTTTGTTTCCGAACAATAAAATTAAGTATTATATACAATAAGAACGTGTTTTTGGGGTGTGATTTTTGAAATAAAAAACAAACATGTGTCGTTTGGAATTATGTTTTAATTTTTGTTTTATGATTTTACTGTTTCTCGATCAACTATTTTATTTAATTTTTAAATTTAATAAAAAAGATGCTATTCCTCATGTTTACAACTTCTATATTTTAAAAAGTGTTTTAGATTTTTGCGTATAAACTTTGTATACCAACTAATTATGTTTTCCACGATTTGAAATCTTCCGCTACCTCTAGATGCCATGCCACTGTCGTAATGACTGTCCATAGTGTGTATACAGGAATTTTTATTCAGCTCAAAGCTAAAAAACAGCGGTGCTCCTAACCGCGACAATGATACTACTACGATTTCGGACCTTTTCTAATGCTGAAAACTCACTCCCAACCTTGCAATGGTTTTCTATGCAAATTTTGTTTCTGCTCTTTCTTTCGGGACAATCTTTTGCCGGTAGAAATGATATCAAGCAGACCGTTGGCGGGGTGTACGAGCAAGATGTGACGCTGAGGTAAATGGGGTTTTTTTATCAGAGCTTGATGGGTATTTGTATTGTATTAAAAAAATGGTGTTTTCTAAAGTTTTAAGTTAGTAACGTATAATCTAAATGAAAACTTTCCAAATTAAAAGTCTTATATCACCAGGTTCAAGTACGAACTACATTTATTTACTGTGCCGATTACGCCGAAATTAGCAAATATTGTAGCCTTATGCCAAAAAAGTCAAATATCAAATTTGGTATTAATAAAATTTGTATTAAAGGAGTTGTCCATTCTGAAATTTTGATTCATGAAAGTAAAAATAAAATAAGCGTTATGTAAAATGCTAAAGAACATCATGTATTGGTTTTTGACATAATAAAATGTATTTTCACAGAATTTTTTATTTAAGACAATATTTTTTAATTTTCGTGTAAATCTTCCAAATTTAGGGTCGATGGAGCCAAGGGACTTAATGCTGAAACTTGAAACCAAAAATAGGGTACTTGGAGCCCGAAGTTGGGAACTTAGAGCCAAATATAGAAATCGCTAAAACCTTTACCTTAGCCTAAGCGAAGCCTAAATCTAGCCCTAAATCAATTTTTTCTTAAAATCTCCAAGTTCCTATTGCTAGTGGGTGGCTCCAAGCTCCCAAAAAAATTCGATGGCTCTCAGTTCCTTGCTTGTGGCTCTAAAAACCCCGTACCATCTTCAGTTATTATAACAATTATGATAAAATTATTCGAGTGTACAAAAGATTTTAGTGTTTAGAAAAATTGCTATTATTTCTATAGGTACCGAAACGGTCCGTACAGAACCAACCGGGACATCGTTGTTCAAGCTGGTGCTACTATGACAATAGAAACGGGTACCGAAATTTATTTCGAGCCTGGGGTCGGAATAAAAATACGCGGATCGCTTTACGCTGTTGTAAGTTATTTAAAATTTTTGTGCAAGCAAAGTATAAAGGGCTAGCTCAAAAGGCTAGATAAGTGACAAGGCGTTTCGCGCGCGTTTAAACCATTACACTGTCACTTGTCGCTGCGGTGAGAACGCTTTGCCACTTGTCATTTGGTGTAAATCGGGCGAAACAGTTCTGTTTTCAAGTAGAATTCTACGTCGGTAGGAAGGGAGCCACTCTTTATCAACCTGCGATGACTCGGCCATTTACTACCGCGTGTCTAATAAATGTATGGTTACTCCTAATGTATTTGCTTTGACTCGTTGTATGAAGGCAGAAGCGCCTGCTTATACCTGCCAACAGTTTTTTGTTTTGCCTCTCTTTTCGAATTACCACGTCCCTCTCAGACAAGATCGTCAACTGTAATACCTATTTCTAATTTTTCTACGTTACGAAATCTTCTTGATAGCATTATAATATAGTGATATGCCGCAATGATTATATTTGTTTGTATATAGGCAGTGTTGATCTTCGTTGATCTTGGTTTCCGAAAAAAATCCTTTTTGTTTTATGGAATTTTTAAAAATATGTTAGAACTAAGCTTCAGCAGCATCAGCAACTAAACTTATTGCCTGATATGTATTAATTTACTGCATAAAATAAAGTTTATTATAGGCATTTACTGAACATTTGTCAAAGGGTAAAATAACATAGGTACCTATACTTTTTGCAAATATTGCCCTTTAATATTAATTTATATACCTTTTTGCGTATGTAACTTTTTTATTTTACGAATACAACTGTAAAATTTTAAATGCATTCATGATTCCTAGGTGCGTCTTACAACTTTTTTCATCATGTTTTATCATTAAATAACAAGATATTTAGAAAACTAGTTTGGACAATGAGTTATTGAGTTATTAAAAAAGTTTATAATGTTTTTTCAAACAAAATATTATGATTGAACGGGTCCATTTAAAATTATTGCACATTATCAAAACCATAATTTAAAAACTTCAATGCAGGATAAATTTTATTCATTATAGACCAGTTTGAACAAAACGGGAATACTATAATTGACCTAATAAAGATCTAGCCTATATTTATTCACAACAATAACAAAAAATCTGT
>JASAMX010012570.1:0-13324 GCA_030248175.1 Microlaimidae sp. YZB2_3
CTTTGTTTTTCTTTTGTATATTTTTTATAACTGAATTATTTAGCCAAAAAGTGCGCGGAGTAACTGTTATTATTTTTGTTGGAATATATCGTGAAAATACATTTTTATTTTCTGTACACTCATGAATTTACAGCGGCGTCCACATTTGGGGCATTTTGTACTATTTGATTTAAATTTAAATTTAATAAACTTACAAATATTGACTCCCAATCCGCACGTCTCCAGCAAAAAACTTTACATTTACGCGAGGGGGGTAAATGATACTCACCATTTAGCGGCACAAAAAGGCTGCAGACGTTTAAGTTAGCTTTATAGCGAAAAAGCAGACATACAGAGTAAAAATGAAGTGTTCCCCTGTGATCTGAAGCAACTCCTGGAGCTCCGGAGAAACCTTTGTACTCCGGAGCTCCGTGGAGTTATTGTACTAATTTCATGAGAAAATTAAAAGTAGGTAATGCCACATATTATTTTGCAAACCTTTAAACTTCGGTAAGAATACAAGAATAAGTTTGAAAAAATTGCTTCCCTTGTTTTACGATCCTTTTTTTTGTTATAATTAAACACAAGATTAACTGTTTTTGACGCATAATAAACAGACTTATGAGTTATGTTCAATACGCGCGATAAACAGAAGAATGCGTGAAATAAGGGGCTCCTTAAATATTTCAGGGACACCTTAGATAAGCGGTCTGTTAAATTGTTTTGAGCAACCACAGATAAGGACCCCCTTATCTAAGAGACCCCTTAGAGGTTTGAGGAGGCAGTTAAACTAAGGACCCCGTTAAAATAAGGACGCCGTTGAACAACCGGCCCCTGTGCTGTGAACTCTCCCCCCACCTCTCCCCAGGGTTTTTTAGGGAGCGGCGGGATTTCAGGGGGCATAGAGGACAATAAAACAATGGAGGAACAAGCAGAAAAGAAAGAAAACGAGAAAAAAAAGGACAAAAAAACGAAATTTAAGTAAAAATAGGTCTAAAATGGTTTATAATTCACTAAAATATACTTAAAACTGCAAAGATGTCGAAAAAATGGCGTCATAATAGGTCAAAAATGACGTCTAAGTCTTTTTTTGTACTTCTGCGTTTTTAGCTGGTGAGGGGCGCGCACAGGCACACGCACAGCCACTAGTAAAGCGAGGGGTCATTTCCAGATCGTGCAAAGTCTCGGTATACCGCATACTTCCCAAAATCCGGGAGATCGCCCACCTATGAAAGTATTTATGGATTGAGCGCTAAACAAAGTGAAGCGCAAAAAATCTTTTTGTAAAGTCAACCCTAAAGAACCCGCAGACCTGTGCACTGCGCCTCCCCCCTTGGGTTTTATTGGGGGGAGGAAACGGGCAATTCCAAAATGGGGGGGCAAGCAGGGAAGAAAACAAAACAGGAGAAAAAGTAGGAAAAGAGAAAAAAAGACAAAAAAAGGCGAAATTTAAGTAAAAATAGGTCTAAAATGGTTTAAAATGCATTGAAATACGCTCCAAACTGCAAAAACTTCGCGATGATGGTGTCATAATAGGCATTTCCAGGCCGTGCACAGGTCTGCATTTTTATGTACCTTTTTGCATTTTTTGCTCCTTTTTTGCGTCCTTGTTTGCGATTCACCAGGTAAAAAAAATTGCCGCCCTTGCAGACTTTTGCACTGCCTCTCCCCCCTGAGGTTTATTGAGAGGGGCAATTTCAAAACGGGGGGGGGCACACGAGGGTCAAGCAGGGGAAAAAGAAAAAAAAGGAGAAAAAATAAATGAAGGGAAAGAAGGGACAAAAAAGGCGAAATTTAAGTAAACAGGTCTAAAATGGCTTAAAAAGCATTGAAATAGGCTAAAAACTGCAATTTTTTTCGATGATGGCGTCATAATAGGTCAAAAATGGCGCTATAATTTTTGGGTACTTTTTTCATTTTTGGGCGGGGGGGCACAGCCACTTATATTCCGAGGGAGGGGCATTTCCAGACTGCGCACATGGCCCCCCTTTTTTGAAAATGCCCTACTCGTTAAACTGGTGGGGGATGTTGTAGTGGGCATTGTATTTTGTACGGATGTTGGCTGCAAAATCTTTCCTCCTTAAAAAAAATCCATCTTGCACTACTAACCCGCTTGTATATCCTTCCATAACTTGAGGCACGGGGTCCTAAATGCTCAAATGCTACACTTAAAAATTCTAAAAAAATTTTAAGTGTAGCCTCATGAGCATTGGCATGAGTTTTTAAAAGGGGGGGGGGAGAGAATTCAAAGTTAAAGTTTAAAACCAGGACTCCATTAAGGTTTCATTTTTGGGCGGGGCCCCCAAAAACTCTGAAATCAGTTTAAATAACACGAAGTAAAGTCACAAAAATCATGTGAAATGCGAATTAAGCTTGATTTAAAAATCTTAAATTGAAACATCAAGCTTATATGTATTATCAATATATTGACTAGCTAAAACTCCAATGTATATTTTAAAATATATGAAAGTTTTATTTTTTAAAACTTATATCTTCATTTTTTATCATCCATTGAAAAAGTTTATTTAAAAAACACTTAAAATTTAAAATTAAGTTTTTAGTTTAGAAAAAACTTTACGATTTCCGGCTGAACCAGGATTTCAAAATAAATATTTTTGAAGAACTTGTTTTTTTTCCTTTTGAGTCAGGGATATAGGTAATTAAACAAAAAAACCCGATTCTTCCACCCCTCCCTTCCCCCCTTCAGATCTGCTTAAAAATAAGTCGAGAAACTCCAATTTAAGGGTCTTAATGTTAGCCTGGAATAGAAAACCTTTTTGTTACTTATTTTCCAAATTATTTTAAAAAAAATATTACATTGATTTTAAAGATTTTTTTTTTGAAAAATGAATTCACTTGACAATGTTATTTATGTTGTTTTTGGAATTCATATCGGTACATATTTGGAAAAAAAATTGTATTTTGTAGTATATTTACAGGTTGGTTTGGTATTTATATAGGGTTTTTATAGGAACTGCTGCGTCTGTTATATAGCGCAATGGTTAGTACGCAAGAGTTTTCAATGCGCAATACGTACGACAAAAACATTATTGTTATAATAAATCTTGATGATGACGTCATTTGCTACTCTTGATGAGGCATGATGAGAATTACAACCACCAAGATTAAACGTCTGAAAGATTTTTTTAGACAATTAAAAATACAATAATTACATTTTTTTCCTCTCTTAATTATAATAAAAGTAGAGTAATTAGCTTAATTATGGTGTGGCCATCGGTACCACGCAAAATAATGAATTTGATACATTACTATGACTATAATACCTACTACAATATATCCGGGTTTGTGTCAGTGTTAAGAATGACCCTAATTCCGAAAATTTGATAATCAGACTGGGTCTGACTTAGCTTATAATCAGATTAAGCCTGTAGGTGCGAAAAGGGTGAGAGTCGGATGCCCTCGCCTCCTCCCCCAACAATTTTGAATTTTAATTCCCCCCCCACTTTCCTCTTAATTCAGTTTTAATGCCACCGCCTCCTACTCATACATGGACACGGGGGGGCGGTTGGGGGGGGGGGTTAACTAACCCCCCCCCCCAAATTCTGAGAAGTGGGGTTTAACCCCCCCACTCAGAAGTGGGGGGGGGGGGAGAAAAGTTAACCCCCCCCCCAATTTTGGAAAAATGAAGAAAAAAAATGTCTTAAAAATGACTTCTAACTGCCTCCAAACTTAAGTTTTGAGGTCAAAATGAATGTTTTAAGCAATAAAAAGCTCAAAAATGCAATAAAAACGGCTTTTTGACCTAAAATTAGCGTTTTTTACCTATTTTTCCTTCAAAATCGAAAAACGATATGGGTAAAATGCACTCCAGAAAAAAAACGATATGGGTATTTTGCGTTTCTCGAATTTTAACCCCCCCCCCTAATTTGGGGTTTAACCCCCCACTCCGGACCAACTTGCCCATGTATGAGTAAAACCCCCCCTTTCGAAAAATTTGTATGGAGTACAACCCCCCTTTCCGAAATCCTGGTTACGCCCCTGTCTGAAAGGTCTCTAAATTCCTTTTTTTTTTTGTGAAATCCAGGCTCTGCCAGTGTGTGCTAATGTAATTTTTAACTATGAAAACATGTTTTTACCGCCAAAAACATTAGATAATACGTTATTAGGCCAAAAACAGTGTACCTATATTTATACAGCTTTGTCTACGTTTATCCCTGCTTTTTTAACGTTTTTAAAAATTAAGGAGGGGCTCCGCTCCCCCCTCCAAAAAAAAATCCGGGGGGGGGGGGGGGCTCCGCCCCCCCCTCGAAATGCCCTTTTATTTAGCTCTTTTTATTGCGTTTTTGAGCCTTTTATTGCTTAAAACATTTATTTTGACCTCAAAACTTAAGTTTGGAGGCAGCTAAAAGAATAGATGTTTTGGGGGGAGGACAGAGGGGTACACCCCCTAGAGCCAAAATTTTGAACCCACCTGAAGAAAATCCAGGGGCCCCACTACCCCCAAGCTCGAGAGCGGTCCGACCTACCCCCCTGCCCCCTGCAAGGTCGGACCTCCCCTCCCTCCCAACCAATTTGGAAGTATATTTTTTCAATTTACTGTCAAAAACACAAACACGGATTTTAGTTAAAAAGTGTTTAAAAACACTTTTTAGGCCTAAATAGGCGGTTTTAGTACATAAAATTCAATATTAAACCAAAAAACACTTAAATTATTGAGTTAAAAAAAAAATTTGTTAAAAAATTGGACCCCCTTACCCCCCTAAATTTGAAATCTCGCACCCGGGGTCGACCCCCCTTAAAAAGCCAGGGGGGTCCGGACCCCCTAAAAAATTTTAGCGTTCCACCCGAAAGACATTCTTTTCTTCATTTTTTCAAAATTGGGGGGGTTAACCTTTTCTCCCTCTCACTTCTGAGTGGGGGGGTGAAACCCCCCTTCTCAGAATTTGGAGAGGGGGTTAATCCCCCGGTGCCCATGTATGGTGCAACCATACATGGGCACGGGGGGGTTAACCACCCCCTCCCCCCAAATTCTGAGAAGGGGGGTTTAACCCCCCCCCCAATTAGAAGTGGGGGGGGAAGTTAAGTTAACCCCCCCCCCCAATTTTGAAAAAATAAAGAAAAAAATATCTTTAAAATGACTTCTAACGGCCCCAAACTTAAATTTTGAGGTCAAAATGAATGTTTTAAGCAATAAAAAGCTCAAAAATGCTATAAAAAGGGCTTTTTGATCTAAAATTAGCGTTTTTTACCTGTTTTTTCTTCAAAATCGAAAAACGATATGGGTAAAATGCACTCCAAAAAAAACGATATGGGTATTTTGCGTTTCTCGGATTTTAACCCCCCTAATTTGGGGTTTAACCCCCCCCCCACTCCGGACCAACTTGCCCATGTATGGGTGCGATCCCCTCTTTCCGAAATCCTGGCTACGACCCTGCATAAACGCCTAATGAAAAATTTCTGTACTTTTTCTAAACAAATATCGCCGGTTTGGTAGAGGGGTTAAATAATACTGGCGTACACATAGGTGGACAGGGAGGTGGGTTGTGGAAGGTACCCCCTCCAAAAAAAATCCCGATTATAGCCGACACCCGACACCCCCCTAAAATTTGGGGGTACGGGTACGCCGGACAGCCCCCCCCCTAAAATTTGGGGAGTCCCAGTATCAGTACTAAAAAGCCAAAAATGAGGTATTTGAGGTATACCCATAGGTGTTTTTTGGGGGGGGGGACAGAGGGGTGCACCCCCCCCTAGAGCCAAAATTTTGGACCCCCCTAGCAAAAATTCAGGGGGCCCCCCTCCCCCCCAAAGCTCGAGAGCGGTCCGGCCGGACCCCCCCTAGCGAGGCTGACCCCCCTCCCCCCCCTCCCTCCCGACCAATTTGGAAGTATATTTTTTTATTTACTGTCAAAAACACGGGTTTTTAGTTAAAAACAGTGTTCAAATACACTTTTTCGGCCTAAATAGGCTGTTTTAATACATAAAATTCAATATTAGACCTAAAACACTTATTGAGTTAAAAAAATTTTGCTAAAAAATTGGACCCCATGACCCCCCCCCCCTAAATTAAATCTTGCACCCGGGGTCGACCCCCCCCTAAAAAGCCAGGGGGGTCTGGGCCCCCCTGGACCCCCCTTAAAAAATTTTGGCCTTCCACCCGGGGGTGGACCCCCCCCTAGCGGACCCGACCAAAAACACCTATGGGTATACCCCAAAACATAAATGAACACGGTTAAAAAGCTAGGGGAGGGGTGTTTACCCCGGGTAAATGATATTTCAAAATCTAGGGAGGGGGGTTGAAGTCGAACCCCCCTAGCTTTCTAGGGGGGTCGACCCGGGGTAAAAGATTTTGAAACCTAGAGGAGGGTCAGGTGGGTTCCAATGCCCAAAGCAAAATACTTTTAAACCATTAAAGGTTTAATAATAGTTTTTTTTACGATAATACTACATTTTATTGAATAAAAAGCGATATTGAGGTATAAAAAGGGTGTAAAAACATGAATTTGTGTTAAAAATTCACGTTTTTGGAAGAAAATTTAGTATAAATAAAGTACTTAAAATTTTCTAGATAGGGGAGGGGGGTCAGATTTCAAAATTTAGAGGGGGGTCAGGGGTGAAAAATTCGAAAATTTGGGTAAGGGGAGGGGTACTGAATTTTTTTCTAGGAGGGGGCCCAAAATTTCGAGGCCAGGGGGTGGTGGACCCCAGCCTAACCCCCCTTGTTCATCTATGGTTGCAGGGGGTTGTACTCCAAATTTTTAAAATACCGTAAAAAAATAAAAAAGGGTAAAATTTTTTGCGCTCTAAGTGATCCTTTTTGCTGTTTTGCATTGGTTTTTAAGTTAAACTTGAAAATTTTAGGTTTAAAAGGTATTAAGGTAAACATTAAAAATCGTGCGATATCACTTAAAAGTTGTAAGAAGGTATACAAATGTCGAGCGCTGAGCGGAGCGAAGAAACGCGAGAAAAATTTTAAAATTGTTCTCTTAGGACCATACACGGGCACGGGGGGTTAACCGTTAACCTTCCCTCGAAATTCTGAGAAGGGGGGTTTAACCCCCCCCCCCACTCAGAAGTGGGGGGGGGGGGCGAGAAAAGTTTAACACCCCCAATTTTGGAAAAATGAGGAAAAACAATGTTTTTTAAATGACTTCTTACTACCTCCAAACTTAAGTTTTGAGGTCAAAATGAATGTTTTAAGCAATAAAAAGCTCGAGGGGGGTTTAACTCCCCCCACTCCGGACCAACTTGCCCATGTATGCTTTCAGGCAGGACCCCAAATTTTAACCTCCACCAACCCAAAGGGGGAGGGGGGTTACAGCCCCCATAACCTCCCCCCTTTCTACGCCCTGTCCCCCGGGGGAGAAAATTTTTAATTTAAGGCGCTAAAATACACTAAACATTTTAATGCTATATTATGCTGTTTATTACAAAATTTAAGGTTTTTTTATCCTCGTACATTTAAAACTTGTGTTTAAAACGTTATTTAAACGTTAATGATGTTTATAGTAATTTGCTTTACCATGTAGGTATGTCTTAACTGTTGAACGGCATAATCGATTTAAAATCGAAAAACTAAGATAAATTAGGAATTTAAACTACCTGCGAAGCTAGGAAAGTTTGGTTTTTTGACTATTAGGAAAGTATCAGGATAATTTCTGTATTAATATTAAAGAAAAAAATGTTTGCTCCCAAAATTTAAAAAAAGTAAGAGTCCCGGTCCCCCCTTATAAAAAAATCCGGCTTAGCCGGAGTTCAAGGGGGGGTGCTCCCCCCACTCTGGGCACGCCACTGGGGGTAGACCCCCTTCCCTTTTGTTCATCTATGATGATTTTAAGCCATTTTAGACCTATTTTTACTTGTTTCGCTTTTTGTCCCTTCCTTTTTTTCTGCTTGCCCCCCCCCCTGTTTCAAAAAAAATGCCTTCCGTGCCCCTCTCCTAGTTTAGAATTGGCAAACCCGGCAGGGGGCGGTACACAGGTTTGCAGATTTAGATAAATACAAATTTTACTCAAAGCTTATATATAACGTGTATAAAAAACAACATTATTTTAATTTCTGAAATTGTATAATAGTTTTAACAATTACTTAAATTATTTATTATTTAGAATAAAGAGATAATTTCGTTGTATTATATAATTTTTCTGTTCCAATTGTTGTTGTTTTAGATTCAAGATCTGATAAAAGACGCGATCGTCAGCCTTTGCATGCACCGACCGGCAAACCCAATAGCTTTTCTTCGCGATCATTTCCAGCAACTCGAAGCAAAGCGAGAGGTAAGCGTAGTTTTAAAATACCTGTTTCAGTTTTCGGTGAGCACTTTAATTATACTCTACGTTTAAATATTGGTTTGTTTATGAAGGTATAGTGGGCCGGGGCACGTGGACAGGCCTTTTTGCAAGATACGGCAGCAATGCCCTTGCTGTTGCTGCAACTATCTCCTCGCACCGTTTTTGGTACTTCCCAGTAAAAAGTTTGCCATTTTTAGTCTATTTAGGCAAATTTTTGCAAAATTTTTTCATTTTCAGACTTGTGCACTCCCCCTGTGGGTTTTATTAAGGGGTGGGTAATTATAAAACGGAGGGGGCAAGCAGGGAAGAAAAAGAAAAAAAGATGGAAAGAAGAAAAAAGTGACAAAAAAAGGCAAAATTTAAGTAAAAATAGTTCTAAGATGACTAAAAGCAATGAAATAGGCTAAAAACTGCGAAAATTTTGTGATGATGGCGTCATAATAGGACAAAAATGGCTGTATAGTTTTTGGGTTCTTTTTATTTTTGGGCGCGGGGGGGAGGGGGGCACATTCATCAATATTCGGGAGGGGGCATTTCCAGACCGTGCACAGGTCTGCATTTTTATATACCTTTTTACACTGTTTTCCCCTTTTTTGCGTCCTTGTTTGTGCATCACCGGGTCAAAAAAATTGCCTCCCATAACCCCTTTTTTGGAAATGCCCTTCTCGTTAAACTGGGGTTGTAAAGGGCATTGCATTTTGTACGGATTTAGCTGAAAAATCTTCCCTCCAGGCCACTTAAAAAATCCATCTTGTACTACTAATCCCTTTGTATACGGAACACCCTCCGATAATTTTGCTAACATAATGCTCAAACGCTACACTTAAAAACTATAAAAAAATTTAAGTGCAGCGTTAATGAGCGTTGGCATGAGTTTTTAAAAGGGGGGGATTTTAAGTTTAAAACCAAGGAATCCGGTAAAAGAGGTTTGTTATAAAAAGGTAGTTTATTGCTTTATTTTTAGAACTAACTGCTCAAAAAATTTTACCAGGCATATCTTGCAGACCTGTGCACTGCTTCTCCCCCGGGGGCTTTTATTTGGGGGGGAGCCAATTAAACCCCCCCCCCGACCCGGACCGACCCCCCCCCCCCCGGCGAACAAAGGCCACGCAAAAAAACCTTTAAGCAACTTGTGTTTTTAGGTCTTTGAATTTTATGAAAAAACCGGGGGACACCTGTGGCGTAACCCCCCGCCGGGAGGGGCGGCCCAGCCTTCCAGGGGGGGAGGCCGGCCGCTCTCGAGCTTGGGGGGGGGGGGCCCCCGGGGGGGCGGGGGGCCCCCCCCCCCCCCCCCCCGAAAATCGGCGAAGCCGGATTTTTTCGTTGGGGGGGACATTCTCGTTTTTTTCAATTTTGAGAGAAAAATTTTTTTTCTTTAAATAGAAATTCAGAAACATTCCTGATGCGTTCCAACAACATAAAAATACCCAAAAAATGAAATTTTTCCCGCTTCGCGGGAAGTGTACATTGCTCATTTATATTGGTTTTTTATTCTCGATGGATTGTTCCATTCAATCCATAGCTAAGGCATATGCTTTTGTCTTAGATATTAATGGCAATACTATTTATATACATGTTAAAACTCATATATTAAGAGATATATAGGTTTCATAATGGCCGTTTTAAACCCCTTTACAACGGTTTTTAAACTTTGGGGTAGTCCACCTCTCTCCACTCCCCCCTTTTTTTTCTTGACGAAGCGTGGAATTTTGTATAGGTTTCCTTTTTTACTTTTTTAAATATTGTGTTATAAAAATTTAATATAAATCTTAGTGCATTCTAAAACCATAAATTAATCAATATAAAAATTTCTCCCGCTACGCGGGAAGGTCAATTTTTTATATTATCAGTAATATATTTTTTATTATGACTTCAACCATACTCATGCGCAAAATTTAAAGACATTAGGCAATGGATAGTTTTGTTATATACAATTTTATTACCAGATTAATTTTGAATATTAGACAAAATTGCATAGAAATTAGATAAAAAAAAACAAAATTAAAATGTATGTTCACACGATCACCAGGGGACGATTTTTAAGCAGTTTTTAGTACATATTTTAAAAAAATTTGCCTCCGGCTGCTGGGGGGACACCCCCAACCCCCGACAGACGCTTCGCGTCGGTTGCCGCCCGCTCCGCGGCGCTAGCGGCGGCGCTTCACGCCACATCGTGAAATTAAGGTAAAAATAGGTCTAAAATGGCTTAAAATGCGTTGAAGGCTAAAAACTGCAAAAATTTCGCGATTATGCAGTGTCATAATAGGACAAAAATGGCGCCATAATTTTTGGGTATTTTTTCATTTTTGGGCGGGGGTGGGCAATAAAACGTCGGAGGGGAGAGGGTCAAATCCTCTAATAGAGGGCGGGTCATTTCCAAACCGTGCACAGGTCTCATCTTGCTAACGGTACTGTACTGTTTTTCAGACGATAATTATTTATTAATTTCTATACAATAAAGAAACTTTTGTATAAATCGATCTCACCGTTAGCCAAGTATGCTCACCCATCTAAAACTTATTTCCAGTCTCAGCCATTTTTTAATAGATTTTATAAATTTTATTGCTAGATAATCATGGGCGGCCTCTTTTCGGATTTGGGGGGGGGGGGTATCGGGGGGGGTCAAATTTTAGGGGGGGTGTCCGGCAGAGACGCAAATGAGGGGGGGGGTACCCAATATTTCCGCGCTGCCTTAAAATTAGCTAAAACGCATAAAAAAATATAAACAGACCTGTAAATGCTTTAAAACTGTGTAAGATTAAAATAACTTTTTTGAAAGTTTTAAATTTTTTTTTTTTTTTTGCAGCCCATCAGATTCACCGGCGTCGGTCGAGAGAAAAAAGGTAAAGCGGCGCGAAGCGCCGCCGCCGCGCCGCAGGCGCCAGCCGACGCGAAAAATAAAATATATACAAAAACGCGAAAAACGTCTCCGAGATCGCGGAACATACATACTATTACCAATTCTCAAATTCTGATCTAAAAATTCAGTCGTTCGAGGGGAACAATGCCCCCCGGAGGAGAAAAAAAGAGGCGCAAAATACACGGGGAAATTTTTCTCCAAAAGATACTATAATTACAAAATAAGCTATCACTATCATACATATAACATGTAAAACGTAAAAAAAGGATAATAGGATAGAGTTTTATAAACATATGCTAACTACGAAGGGAAATCAAGCAAGAAAAACGAGGGAATGCCAAAAACTGCCCGCGAGCAAAAAAACGCCTGCGGGGAAAAAGTAAAAAAGAAGAACGGGAAAGAGAAAAACACTCCGCGCGAAGCGCAGAAAAAAGTCCTCACAAAAATTCAGCGAAATCCCGACACCCCAAAAAGGGGTCAGCAAAATCCAAAGGGGAAGCCCCCGACCCCCCCCCTGCCCACCATGCCAAATTGAAGTTTTTCGTTGGCAATGTTATAATGAATTATTATATTATTGCGTGACCAAGAGCTACCTTTATTTTATTGAGTCATTCTACTGTGGCATCAAAAACATGAATGCATATAACATAACCATGTTTATAATCAATTATTATGCTTCTTTAACGTTGAAAAGCAGCTTCGAAACATAAGCCTGGCACAGTTTTGTCAGAAGTTGAGATTTAAGCGTGTATAGTTAAGCTTGATAAAAAAAGACTTTACTTTTTAAAATTGTGGCTGGCGTTCGAATAACACGAAGCAGACTCGTATCATTTTACAAGATAAAAATGTAACCGTACGCACTTACTCAGTAGTAGACTATGCGTTCTGTGTTTTTTAAATGCAATCGACGCTTATAATAATGTATCACTTCAGTTTTTTTTCTTATTGGAAAAATGCTCCTACAATGATGCGCATTCGAGCTAAAAAAGATTAGAAAAAAAGGCGCTTTTTGAACTGTATAATATAAAGCGAGAAAAGGTTGGTGAATGGCACTAGCTTAACAAAAACAAGTAAATTATCGATTGACATGAGTTGGTTGGAAGTCCTTGGCTACTCTACTCGGTAAAATTTGTTGCTTCCACCGTGTGTGCGACTGAACAGGATCAGAAGCGCAGATTTTTTGAAGTTTTTTGTTTGTCGTTGCATTGTATGTGGCTTAGCCACGTGCCGGATCCAGTGTTACAATGTTTTTTCTGCTCAGTATTCTTTGGGTAAGTTTAATTTATTGTATTAAAATCTCAGCATAGTGGTATATATATATATATAATATATATATATATATATATATATATATATATATATATATATATATATATCTATATATATATATATATATATATATATATATATATATATATTATACCACCTCATTTTATTTGTAATTTAAATTTTCTACTTAAACAAAATCAAACACACAGAGGACAGAATATTTCAATACAGTTTTGTATAACCTAAGTAAAAGTAAAGTATATTAAGTTGAAATTAAAAAAATGTTTAAAGTCTTAAAAAATGTGTATAATTTTATTAAAAATACAATTTTAATAAAAATGATCGATCGACCTAAAAATATATATATAATAATAATGAGGACGAGCATGGTCGGGTCAGGGCTCGAAGCTCAACGGGAAATGGTGGTAAGTTTAAAGTTGCTATACCATGTTTAAAGTTGAAACTCCTCAAGAAAGGCATTTTAAAACCATCTGTTCAGTTTTTGGAGTATAGGATTTCGTCCATTGCTTGTTTTATCAATGAGCTTAAAAGTATTGTTATTCAGCCTAGTTATTTTATGGTCAGTATAGATGTAGTTAGTTTGTTTGATGAGTCTCGATACTTGTTTTATACTTCAGTGGTACCAAATGTTTACGCTCATTTTTTAGACGTATTGGCGTAAAAATGTCCCGTTTTTTGATTCAGCTAGTGTTTCGACAATGGTGGGATTATTTTTGAGTGTGTTTTAAACAATAAGTTTCTTAAAGTTTAATAATTATTTATTGTTTCAAAATTATGGCGTGCCTATGGGTAGTCGTATTTCTGTTTCTATCAGTGACTTATACCTAGGTATTTTAGAATCTAAATTTCTTAAAAGTGTGTGTTCTTCTTTTGTTAAGCCTATTTTTTATCGTAGATATATTGATGATGTGTTTCTGTTTGAATCTAGGGTGCCTTTTTTAATTGT